>PVKN010009860.1:0-23279 GCA_004027915.1 Capromys pilorides
TTGCTTACTTTTCTACACAAACTGAGGATATGTTTTATTATACAGATCTTGCTTACCTTACTCTGTATTTATCCTTGAAGCTAAAAAATACCTTTGACAAACCAACACTAATATTGGTAGATGAGTCATTGATCTTTGATAGGCATGCCTGTAAGAGAGACTGACTTGGAGTGGGAAATTAGAATATTAATTACATGTTAACTTACTGGTCATATTTTTCTGGGCAGATTGTGGGGACTTGAATGTTACTTAAAGGATGTGTTTGTTAAGCTAGAGCATGATATTGCAGAAATATGGATTAAACCACACTTTTAAGTTTAGCTGAGGACCCTGCTGGCAGAAATTTTAAAGTCTCAGGTTAGAGTTATTTGTGATGACCTTTTGAAAGGAAGTAAACTGTAATAAATAAACATTTTTCCTAAAGTTTAACACAGGCTAACAAGTTGAAAGTCTCAGGTCCAGGAGAAACTACAGATTCTCCCAAAATAATACTGGAATCAGAAAGAAAAGATAGCACCCATGGTTGTACCACCCAGAGGCAACAATGATGAAGTTTCACTTTTGTGCTTCATTGTTTAAAACAACGACCAACAAAATCCATTTTACTAAACCCTTTCCACATTTCCCAGGCATGAATAAGATTAGTTTAAGGCTCTCTCAAGACTCTTCTAACAGCATAAACAGAGCTTTCTTCACTGAGCTGTTTTCCTTCCCAGCACCTTCATGTAACTCATTTAGGCCACTAAACTTTGACAGAACACCAGCCACATGCTAGGAACAGTGACAGGCACTAGGGTTGGGAAATGAATGGGGGCCGGTGAGATAGCTCAGTAGAATAAGTGCTTGCCTGGCAAGTGCAAGGCCCTGAGTTCAATCCCCAGTACTGCAAAAATAAATGAATAAGTAAACAAACAAACTACAGAGAAATGAATGAAACAGTCTTGGTCTATAGGAGTCACAGTATTTTATAATTTCTATCACTGAAAGGAAAAAACCCAAAAGACTGAAAGTCTCAAAAAACAATTCTTTTTCTCTTCCCAGGTTTTGTTACTCTGTGGTCCTCAAGGGCTTCATTCAAAACCGGAGTCTCATGGTGGGTTTAGCTTTTCCCCGCCTCAGCCAAGTGACTCACAGACAAGTACAGATCTAGTATTCTATTATTAGCCTTCTCAAACCCGATTATTCTGAGAAGCACTTCCCACTGGCAACATGGTAATCATGTTTAAATATAACTCTCCACGATCAATCTGAATCCTCAAATTTCTAACCAAGCTTCTCTGTGGTTTGCATAATGTATATGAGGGGTTGCTCTGTTTTTACTTCATACATATTTTTATAATCTTAGGTGTTAAGCTATGTGTGCATGTGTGCGTGCTGTACAGCTCGGCCAGGGATCATGTGCAGGAAGGCTGTTGACTGTTACTTGGGCTTCCTTTCCCCATATACTGCTTATACCTCCAGGTTAAGGATTGTCAGACAAAGGCTAATGGGATATGTAACGACTCAGAACTCATTCTGTATATCATTGTAGTGGCTAACATTTATTATTTCCTATATTCTAGGCAATGAGCAACATGCATGCTCTCACTTTATTTTTGTGTCTATTCTGTAAGGTATGGAATTTATTCTTTCTTTTTACCAAAAATCTCAGACAGAACAGATAATTTGGCCTACATTATATAATTCAGTAAAAGTGCCAGGATTTCTGCTTAATACTCTCTAATCATAGCCTATATAATTATCTACTTTACTAATATGAAGGTGTACTTTTAAGTTAGAAGATGTAATATTAAAATTTAAGAATGGTCTTTATAGTCTATGAAACTTCATTTTCCAATCTTTCAGTAACTAGGACAATCGGATTGAAATTATTCATTTTCTGTCTTAACAAACAGTTCTATTTTTTCACAATTAGTAAAAAATTTCTGGGGGTTAGGGAGATAGCTCCATGGCACAAGTGCCTGCCTGGCAAGTGCAAGGTTGTGAGTTTGAATCCTGGTCCTGAAAAAAAAAAAAAAAATTCTGTCCCTGTGGATTTGAAAACACAAGGTTATAGCTGACCTGTCAGTGAGTTTTGCAATTTTGACCATAGGCCATTTATTCTATTTCATATTTGTAGGTTCTGAAAAGTGAAGAGAGCTTGTGAGCTAATATATGGCGTAAAGTGTCAATATCGTACGAAATATGGGCATAATTTTATAGTAAAACCTTTCTATAAATTACCATCACTCTCTCTTTTCTACTCTGTTCAAATTGCAATAAAAAGGAGAACTGGTATGAACACAGTCACTTCAAATATTTTCTTTGTACTAACTTCTATTCTATTACTTTGGAGTGTGATACATGTTCATTTGTGATTGTTGTTATCCACCATATAACCTTTGCTTTCGAGTGCTACACTTCACAGTAAAGAGCTGTCCAATGTTCAAAGACCACACCCTTTGTGAACAGCATTAGGAACAGAGGTACGTACATGCCTATGTCTAGCAAAATGATTAACAGACTAATAATACATATATTCAAGGTAAGTATTTTCTTCTGTTTTCATTAAGCACATTGCGTCTTCTTTTTGACATTAGATGTTGACATTTCCTTGCCTACCCATTCCAGCGGTGATCACTTGCTTTATTGATTTTTTGCTGCTCCTAGGGAGGGTCAATGAACAATCTGAACCAAAGATGTTCTCCTCTTTGGTGGGACAAATCATAGCTCCTTCGATCTGTTTATCAAATTCGCCTTCATGGTCAGTACAGATGGCTATAATCAAATCAATTTGAAGACAAGCTGTACTGAATGCTAAAACCCTAATATGAATGCATCAGCCTAAAAATGATGGAATCTATACACTGCCAGATAATTACTAGGCTTTAGAAAAAAAAATATTTGATTTAATTTAGTGGGGGGAAATTATGCTATAAAAAGTAGTAAAATTAAAAATCTAATCAATTATTAAAATTCAAAAGGAATTAGTCCTGAGAGATGGAAACCTAAATGATGCCCCAATGACTTCACATAGACACGCAGATCCATGTAATGAGGGGTTGCTAAGTAGGAAAAATGCACTCATTATTCTTTTAGAAGAACATGAATTATATATAATTATAGGTAAACTATCATTTCAACACTAAATGCAGAGTAGATGACATGTTGAGCCTTTTTTATCCCAACAATACTTTTGAACATCCACTAAGTTTAGAACATCACAGAAGTACAGATTTTTTAACGATAAAAAATCCCCATAGATCAAAGCCCATTATGATAAACATTATGAAGCATCACCAGTTTGGTTGTAGTACAATTTTGTTTTGTCTACATGCTTACAAATCACTTTCTCAATAGAAAACTGAGTGACAAATAAAAAGGCTCATGCCTCTTACTTTGAAGCATTTAAGTCAGCAAAACATTATATTCAAAATCCAATAGATATAAGAGTTAGACGAAATCCATAAAACTTTAATTTTTTTGCTTACTCTTTCTACAAGTGTGTCTTGGTCTGGCTTGGTCCACAAATACAGCAGTTTGGAGGCAGTGCTGTAGTGGTCGAAACGTTGTGTCAACTTGGCTGGATGACTCAGTGGCCTGGCTCCCTATTGGTGGCAGTCCCGCCCCGGGGTACAATTGGTTCCTTCTTGGAGCAGGATCAGGGCCTGCCTAGGATATGGTTGGCTCCTCCCTAGAGCGGGATCAAGGGCCCATGCTGGGATATGATTGGTTCCACCCTAGGGCACAATGGGCCCATGTCAGAGTGACTGAGCACAGAGACGTTTTAAAGAGGCTGAGGAAGGAGTCAAGACTTCACTTCCTCGCAGAAGCTTCAGTCTTCGCAATCGGCCTGGACTTTATCGTCTGGCTTGCAGCGCAGACTCTTCAGCCTCCGGGTTGGATCTTTCGCCATCCATCGCAGACTCTTCAGTGTCCATCACAGACACTTCAGTCTTCTATCGCAGATCCATCAGCCGATGGATAGACTTACACGGAGACTGCAGTGAGTTTCAGACCTCGGGACTGAATTCTGCAGTCCAGAGCATGCAGACGCCCTCTGCATGCTTCCTCATCTGACTCTGCGGCTGACTATTGTAAGCCAATCTTGTAACTCCTTATATATCGTATATTTTGTATTAGTATCTGTTTCTGACATCTTTCTGTTCCTCTAAGTAAAACCCTGACCAATACAATTGCTTAGCTGTGTAGTGTGGCTAACAATTTTATGTGGATGCAAAAGCTGGAAAAGATGAGGAAGTATTACCTGATGATCAAAATGTATTCATCAAACTTCACCAAGTAAAGAGAACTGACAGGATCCATAGAGATACAAGAAAAACATTCATTATGGGAACACACTCACATGATTGTAGAGATCCCGAAATCCCCAACACATGCCACAGACAGCTCTAGGCCCAGGAAAGCCAATGGAGTGATGCAGTCTGAACCCCGAGGCTTGGGCACCAGCAGAGATGCTGGCGGAAGTACAAGCGACTAAAAGTGCAAGAACCAGAAACTGTGGTGTCCAGCAACAAGGGGAGCCCATGTCCCAGCTTCAGAAGGGAAAACAATGGGCCCTCTTCCACTGATATTTATTTATATTCTGTCTTAGCCCTCAATGCATAGGAGAGTGGCTGGCCACATGGCTGGGGCAGATCTTCTGTAGCCTACTTATTCAAATGCTAATCTTTTCCAGAAATACCTACACAGACACCTAGGCATGACACTTTTTACAGGAATCTGGGCATTACTTATTCTTGTCAAGTTGACATATACAATTAACTATTGCACAAAGGAAAAATCTGTGAAAAACTGAATTTTCTTTTCTTTGCATGGATAGAATTAGCAACCACACAGGGAGAAAACAACATAATATTGGACAAAAATCATGTGTTGTAATGTGTTTGGTGGGGCATTGTAAATAGAGTCACAGGGAAGCCCCGGTGAAAAGGAATTTACAATTTATACATCCATTCATTCAAAACACACATGTATTAAGCATACATTATGTATCTAATCACTGCTTCATTAAAAATTGAGTATATTATGAGGCAGGCACTTCATGGAAAAGTACAAACACAGAACATAACCATAGAAGTCAAGAGGAAACATAAACATTCAAAACCACAGTTACAGATGCTTGATAGCAGTTATATAAAAGTGGGATAAGACAATGGTAAAGGTCTCAACAGACAGGGTCAAATGAGAGTCATTGAAGAGGGCCCTTTAAATGGAGAGAAGGGCAGGATTTGTTCAAGTGGAGCTGGAAGAGTACTATAGTCAGGAACGGGAGGCAAATCTGGGGAGAAGACATGCACCCAGTGAAGGTTTTCCTCAGAGACACAGAATGGACGTGGGGATGTCACCAGCTCCTAACTCAGCCTCAGTCTCATACTAGGAAGTGCATCACACATATTTATGGAAGGAGAGATTCTCTTTCTAATGGCATAGTGATTCAGATTCATTCCACTGTAAGGACATTTCATATGTGAAAATCAGATTTTGCAGAATAAATGATATGCTGATTATTTTCATGACAAAAGACTTGTTTGATTTATAAGAGAAATTTATCACTGCTCTGTGATTTCTGTAGTAAGTTCTGTTATATATTACAAACATGAAGCTCTTTATAGTATGTACTTAGTGAGTGCTTCTCCCAGGAGCACCCATATTACACAAAAGAACATACCCATTTGCCTTGCAACAAAACAACAGCAGTCTTACCATTTTATTTGCCTGTTAATGTCTAGAGAGCTCAGTGGGGCTGAGGAGATAGCTCAGCAGTGTAAGCACCTGCCTGGCAAGTACAAGATCCTGAGTTTGATCCCCAGAACCATAAAAAAAGAGGGCTCACTGGAAGTAAACTATCTTTCGGAATTAAGAAGAAAGTTTTGAAAATAGTCTTCAAAGGTTGATAGAGGTCTTGTTATTGAGATTTTTTTGGCATAGAATTAATGAGGGGTTACCATAACATTGTGTTTCAGTGATATGGCAGGCATATGAGTTATTATAATGAAAGAAAACAATTTCATCTAAGAATCTCATTAATTTCCCTTCATTCAATGGCTTTTCTAGCCTCATCTATTAAATATTTCAAACAAAAAGAAACACATTATTAAGTAACCTACAAAATTAAATTTGGGAACACATATTTGGGTTTTCTTCTCATATACAAAGTATAAAGTTATGAATACAAATTAATTTAATTTCAAGTTACTGTTTGTTCATCATCTAAATAAGACACACTCGGTATAATCCAAAACCTGCTGAAAGTAGAGATCACATTAATAGCTGACTGCAAGACTGCATTTCATAAGGACTTAAAAGCTAGTGGCATGAGAGGTCCGGGAGATTAGTTATCATGTTCTTGAGGCTAATTGGGTTCAAATGTTGGTTCTTGTGCAATGTGCAAAGGGCTACCTTCGTAATAAGCAATTTTAGTAAATGCATGCACTGGTCAGAATGGTCATATCTGCATAAAAGTCCCATGATAAAGTACTTATGTGTGACAACAAAGTAAAGTCTACCAGAGCCATGCTACTGAATATTTATTCCTCTATTAGTACTGGCTTCAATTATCACATTTACATGAGGGGGGATATGCACATTATTGGAAGTTTTGGACTATCTTATTTTAAATTTATGAAATCTACTATAGATAAAATGTAGGTCTAGTCAGTCATTTAGCTATTTTACTGATCTTATTTTTTTGTTTGAAAAAGTGATCTAGCCTTAATATTTTCTGAGCCAACTTCTTTGTTTGGGCTCTAGTGACCTATCAATCAAACCATGAATCATCTGTCTGTCTGTCTGTCTGTCTGTCCGTCCGTTCATCCGTCCCTCTGTCTATCTGTAAAAAAACTACATGTGTACACTGTTCTAATCTCTTGGATTTAAACAGTAATCTGGACAAAGATCCTGTACTCATCCTACAGAAATAGACCTTAAAATTACCATATAGCTGATTTACATTATTGATACATTATACAAAGAAAAACAAAACAGAGAGACAGAGACAGAGACTATTTTAAGTCCCAGGGCCAGGAAGGTCTTCTCTTGAGCAGAAGGCTCTTTTTTACACTCCCTAATCTATTATACATTTCTCATAGCTCACACTGCATGTTTCCTATGCAGGGCTCATTCTTGGAGGCTATGGATTATATATAGATTTTCTGCTGATGTTAATTTATTTTTTTTAATTTTTAATTTAATTTAATTTAATTTTTTGTGGAACTGGGGATCAAACTCAGGACTTTGCACTTGCTAGGCAGGCACTTGTGCCCCTGAGCTATCTCCCCAGCCTGAAGTTAATTTAAAGAAAATTAAACTGTTTTCTGATTCTTTGAGCCGTGAATAGGGGCTTTCACTAAATTGGAAACAAAAGGTTGGACAATGTACCAGTTTCAAAGTACTGTTTACCTAGCATCGTGATACATCCCATTTGATGAAGGCTGTGGCAATATTTTAATTGGGAAATACATAGGTAGACACACAAACAAAAAAAAAAAACTTTCAACATTTTTAGAGAGAACCATTGCAAATATAAAAATTCAAAGTCTAGGAAATACAGACCCAATGATACATCTTATTTCAACAGAATTCTTTGCAAGGTCGACGTTCTGCAGCTAAAACAAGGAGTCCAATTTCTGTCTTACTGGATTCTCTTTACATATGGAAAAACTCAAGAAATTCTGTAGGAAAGTCATCCTGAGGTCAAAGAAACCCTGGGATAGGCAGGGATCATACAATCATCTCGGCCAACTTCTTGTCTGACACTTGACTCTGGGCAACTTCTCTCTGTACAATATCAGACTCCACTACAGGGAATTCCTTTCTTCTGAGAACGGGGAACTTCTTGGGTGGATGCCTTACATGACCGACACCATGACCTCCTGGGGTGAGTTCTGATTCTCTCTTGCTCCTGTTGCCACCACAGAGACTGAACCACGCTTTACCACACTCTTTGTTTTCATATAACACGTAAGAATTTGAATTCTAGGAGTTTGCAGGACTTAAAAGTTACATTTTTGGAGGGCACAGTCAGAAGAAAGGTGGAAGAAGGAGGAGGACTTAGTATTGTGGTCCAGTTCAGAACTCCAAGTTTTCTCAGCAGTTACTAGAGAGCAGTCCATAAAGTAGTTCATTGATTTTTCTTCTGTTGTAAATGGGGGTAGTAATGACTGAAAATGCAGCGTTTTTTTGTTTGTTTGTTTGTTTGTTTGTTTTGTGTAGCGTAAATAGCATCTCAAGAAACAGAGAGCAATAAACAAAGTCCCGGGACAGCTCTGCTCTGTTATTGAGAATCCCAGAAAGCTTAAATAGATGAATCCCAGAAAGCTGGGACTCCAGGTGACAGACAGCAGCTTCACCTGTGGGCTCCCTGTCTGTAGCTTCCTCCCTTGCTTGGAATGTTAATGATTGTCTCCTCCCCTGCTTGGAATATTAATGATTAACATCTGTATGAACCTAATAACGAGGAAAAGGTGGAAGTCAATAGAGATCGTGGTCACATTCGTGACTATGCACATGGTCCTCCTTTACTAAAGTGATTATGCACGAGATCACGCTCACTAGCATGAAATAAAGCTGAGTTGCTTTTGGGGTTCTTGGCTCACTGAGGCAAATCTCAGTGAGTCTTCTCAGCTACCTCCATCGGGTCTTCTTGTCATTTCTTTCGGCACTGACTCATAACATACAACAGTTTTGCTTTGCTTTTTTTTTTTTTTTAATGTATTTGGTATAAGGTCTCACTACACAGCTAGAACTCATAGCAATCTGGGATTACAGGCATGTACAACTATATCTGGACTTGGTCAATGGCTAAGAATGCCTTGGGGTGGGACCGGTGCAGCATGTGGTATTGGGGTCAAACCCTGGTCCCTGTGCTTTCCTAAGCAGGCACTTAGCCCACTGAGCTATTTTGTTGGCCCTGAAAGTGCAGTACTTTGACATTCCTGGACATCCAGATTATCAAATACTACTAAATTGTCACTACAACCCATAACAAATACTTTACTAGCAGCTATTTATATTATTGATGAGCTAAATATTTAGAAAAACATTTTTTAAAATTTTATTTTGAAAAGAGAAAACAAAAATAAATAACAAAGACAAAGGCAAAGCACCATAAGCAAATAAAAGTGGTCTAGAATCTCAAAACAAGAACAGAAAATTAACAATGGTTATTTTGCATATTATTATCAAATTTGTTGCTCAGATTACCAGGTATACGCATGTAAGATTGATCAAACAGTTAAAACAGTAACTCTTAATTTTCATAAACCTTGAAATTTATTTGGTACAAGGTCTCACTACACATCTAGAACTCATAGTGACCCTCCTGTTTTCAGCCTCCCCAGAGCTGGGATTACAGGCATGTACAACTATATCTGGACTTAGTCAATGACTCAGCTTCCCTGGGGGTGGGGCCGATGTGACATGTGGTGCTGGGGATTGAACCCTGGTCCCTTGAAATTCTTTTCCTTGTCCTTTTTAAAAAAAATTATTTTAAAGGGGATATAAAAATAATAGATAAGACATTAGAAATGATATACTTTAAGAAAACCAAAAAGATGAAAGGTACCCAACAGTGGCCTTTAGCGCACATTGCTGTCTTCAGTGCACTTGCTCAGAGTACACAAACCAGTGTATAAAACAGGTCAAAGTAATAATTTTAACTGTGAACTGCTACCTTTAAAAACAGATAGAAATTAGTAGCTATTATTAGAATCTGAAAAAAATGAATAAAATCTGAAGGTACAACAGAGATAGTGAAAGGGAAAAAGACTGAACATAAGGGATAAACAATTTAAATGAGGGAAAGGAGAAAAGATAGAAACAAAAGGGGGAAAATCATGTAAATATATACTAATTTAATACACAGGATTTAGCTATGACAAATTGTGCTGCTATAAATATGGGTGCACATATATCACTGTAGTATGATGTTTTTTAGTTCTTCTGGAAAAATAAACAGAATGGGAACAGCTGGGTTGATTGGGACCTCTAATCCTTGGTTTTTGAGGAATCTCCACATTGATTTCCACAGAAGCTGTACTGTCTACACCCCCACCAATGGTGGAGAAGGGTTCCTTTCCCCCAAGAGCCTCTCTCTCTAGCATCTGTTACTAGTTGATTTCTTATGGTAGCCATTCTTTATGGAGTGAGATGAAATCTCAGTGTTGTCTTAGTTCGCATTTCTTAAATGATCAGTGCTGTGGATCTCATTTTCTCAAGTATTTATTTACCATTTGTTTAGACAATATTTTTTTATGACTTCCTCTCCACTTCTTAAGACTTCCACATACACACAAAACGATCTTCATTTAATCTAATAGGATGATAGTTTCTTCAATTATTTTACATGACAGATGACTTCTAGCTGATCCAATGCTTATCCGCTGGATGATGTGCAATGTATCTAATGAATTTAAATACCCTGAAATAAATGGCCCCAATCAGATACAAAGGAGCCACATTATTATCACTCTTATAATCTAGTCATTGCTTCTCCTAGTTCAGTATGAAGCGTTCAAAAACTGCCTCTGGTTGCAAATTAGGTCAGTTAAGGCTCTTAGTACATTTTCAGGGACTACCGTTCAAGTCAAATATGTTATGATCTGTTTTAAACAACTGGTTTTTCTAACTATAGAATATAATTTTATATTTGTTCTTAATAGACCTCACCTAATAGGTTCTTTTCGGGGCTTAGCCTCTGGCAAGCATTCTGCCTCTTGATTTTTTCACTGATCATTTTACTTATTACTTCTTTTCCAGGTTTGAGGCTTCTGCAGGTTTGGAAAGCACAACGCAATGACTATCCTGGGCCTGGCCCTGCCTTTTCTGACTTTCACAGATCCTTTCCATGGAGTGTTTTTTTTTTTCCTATGCAGGAATCCTAAGATTAATAATTCAAAACACCTCAACATCAGATAAACCTTAGTTTCTGTCTATCTAGCCCACATTTTGCTGATGGGTTATTAAATAAATTGCTGAACAAACAAGTGAACACTGTGTCTTGTTTAATTATATCTCCACATAGAAATGTCTATTTGTTTCAGTGTTAACTTTTAAAAACAAACATAAATATTGTAATTCTGTAGAAAGTATAGAGAAAAAAGAAACAGTGTAGTAACTACACAGCCTTATGAATTTGTTGAAGATTAATATACACCAGGTGTGGTGCGATTAAAAAGAGCCATGTGTTTAAATAAAAAAAAGTATTACCATTGCAATTGCCATTAATCGCATTCGAAATACTTCTTTTCACTTGGAACACATTTACTCCATTGCTTGCAGCCTCCTGAAGCAGAGTTCTTACCTGGTCTGATAAAAAATGTGGTGAATGCTGTTACCAGGTGCTAGTCAATGACAAGGTAGGCTTATAAACGCTTCATGGAATGTCCTTGTCCACCTTACTTACCAGATGTGACACTGTGAGTCTACTGGCTCTTCCCCAAAATCAAAATGACTATAAAAGAAAATATTTTTAATCAATTCATACCATGGAGGCTGCTATCACATTGCAACTAAAGGCATCCAAGTTGGCTTCCAGAACTGCTTCAGGAAGCAGGGAGAACGATAGGATAGACGTATTTGAAGCAAGGAGGAGGATTCTGAGGGAGATTAGTGGCAGTATGTCTTTTAGCACAACTCTAAAACCATCTAAGGATAAACCTTAGATTTCTGTCACGTTTTGTGTTACACATGCAGTTGAAACTCCCTATGTAGCTGGGGGTACTAGTGCACAGCTGTGATCCCAGGATTTTGGAGGCTGACGCAGGACGATCACCATGAGTTCAAGGCCAGTTTGGGCTGCATAGTGAGTTCAAGGCCAGCCTGCACTACATAGCGAGACCCTGACTGAAAAAAACTCCCTATTATCACTGGCTAATCTGTATCTCCTTTATTGATAAATTCATTTTTTAAGTAATTTTCTATAGAGTAGACTGGGAAGAGGCTCTCAAGAATGTTTGCATTTTTAACAAAAATACTGGAACACAAATATTTGTTTTGCTTTTACATTTTCATTTACACAAGGGTTTGCTCTAGGTTTCCTTTTCCATGTCACTATCTTTTTATCCACTTGTGCATCCGTACCACATCATATTATATTATTGGCAGTTTTATGGGAAGACTTGGCATCTCTGACAAGGACAGTCAGGCCATATTTTCAAAATCGCTCTGGCTTATTTTGCCTCCTTGTTTTCCTTCATTAAGTTTAGTAAAGGTTTATCATATTCAATGAAAAATTCTGTTAAAATATGGCAGTGGCTTTAGACTTTAAATTGGGACACAAATTACATCCGTATAACTTTGAGTTATTTTGTACGTGGTCTACGACTTCATTCACCCACATCTTTTATACTCTCCAAAACGACTTCTTATTTTCTCACACAGACCTTACATGTCTGAATTATATTTGGTCCAGGTGATTTATAGATTCACTGTTTTTATGAAGGGTGTTTTTCACATCACATAGGTAATAAATGATCATAAATTATTTAGGTATCTATCATTATATTACATTCTATATGTGCTATATTGGTACACTACCAGGTATAGCAAAGGTATTTGTTTCTCTACATCTATCATCTGTATCTAGTAACTTAGCTGAACTGCTGATAACTTACAATTACTTCTGAATTTTCCATGGATACAATGTTATAGGCCACATATAATTTTATTTTTTTAACTTTGTTTATTTATGTTATGGCTGGCTCAGCCTGTCCTGAGGGTGGGGCTGGCGCAGCATGTGGTGCCTGGGGTTGAACTGTGGTCCCTGAGGTTGCCTAACCTTGCCTAAGCAGGTGCTTTAGACCCCTGAGCTATCTTGCCGGCCCCTAGGCTACATATAATTTTATTTTCAACCATTATACCTCAAATTTTTTTCTTATCTTATTACGCAGTCTAGGACCCAGTAAAAACAATGATATGCATTTTCTGTCTTTCAGATAGATAATTATCTCTTTAAAGAGCTATCTTCTTTTTATAGTTTGCCAATGACGATTTCTCAATTGTATGAGTGCAGAGTTTTACCAAATGCATTTTATACACTTACTAAGGTAAGTGCAGGTTCCTCCCTCTAATCTGTTGGCATTAATAGTTTTTTGCATGTTAAAAAATTCTTGTATTCTCATGAAAACTGTCATTTAACACTTATGGCTTTTAAGTTCTGCTATAGTCAGCTAAAAGTCCTGCTTGTCATAGGACTTTCATAATAGAAATAGTAAAATATATCTTGCCATTATAAATCAAATGGTATAATGTAATGTGTATGCACATATGTGTGTATATATACTTAAATATAAGTACTTTCTACAAAAATATAAAACAAGAAATATAAATTAGAGTACCTATACTATGTCTATTTTATTTGAGAATGACTAAAATTCTCATTACTATTAACATTAAATTTTAAAGACACTGTCCAATAGCTACATATTATAATCATTTTAGCACTGAGAACAAAATAAAGTGCAGTTCTACAAAATTTTAAATAGTATGAGTGGTGTTACAAACAACACTCATTTAGGCTAAACATTATGATGTCCTCTTAAGAACATCTAAAATCTCTAAAGCTAATTTTCTCTTCAGTAATCATGAGTTTGGAGTGAAGTGGCAGAGGAAAAAAAAGAAAAAGAATTTACTATAAATGGTGCTTAAAAATTCACAGTGTTGCTAGGGAACATGGATTCTTAGCACTTGGAAAGTTATAAAACCCAGCCCTTACCTCTTTTGGTCATAGATATCTTTATAATGAATGTGATTTAATATAGTTTGGAGAAAAGTTGTCTTCAAAATATTTGGATAACCACAAATTATGTTTTAAAATCAACCTCCCTTAAGAAATAATTATATGTGTCCAACTCATGTTTGGAAACAGGAAAGCATCTGATCCACTATCTTTTCATGTAGCACGTAACTGCAGCATCAGAATCCGGAGTATTGTGATGGGCAATTTTCTATTATTGTCTGGCTTCGGCAAAGGCTGTCCCGATGTTTAGTTAAATATCATTATGAATATCTGAGGTGTTTTAGGATGAGATTAATATTAATATTGCAGGACCAGATAAAGTGGATTTTTCTGCTGTGTATGATGTATTTCCATTAACATTTAGAGATATAAATAGGAAAAAGAAAAAGTGTCTAGCCCTTTCACCACCAGTAGGGAAGATTCTTTCTGCTCAACTTTCTTCAGATCAGGCATTTTTCTTACTTTTGGACTGCAATTCAAATATTGGCTATTTCTGGTTCTCAAACTCATCTACCTTTGGACAAGAACTATACCACGGGCTCGCCTGGTTCTCATATCCTCAGACTCAGGCTGGGATTAAGCCTCTAGGCATCCTGGGCTGACGGCTTGCTGCTCAACTGCAGTGGGCAGGAGCCTCCTGCATGCAGGGCAGGTGCTCTACCGCTGCGCTACATTCCCAGCATATGAGCCAGTCCAATCCGATCTGCTGGTCTGGCTGTGATATCCTATTGCTTCTGTTTCTCTGAAGATTCTAAATGTAAGTATAAATTCTACAGAAGCATTGCTTACATTAAAATTATAGTTTTGTCATGCTGCTATATGATGTTCAGCACGCTACTGAGAATCCCTGTGCCTCAACTGTCTCACCTTTAAAACAAGAAAAGCAACATTATATACCCAAAAGGCCTTGTAAGAATTAAATGAGCTATTACATAAAAGTCAGTAGAATATCCAACCACAGCAAATGTTTAATAAATATTACCTATTAATATAGGAGCAGTTATGGCTATTGTTTGTCTTTTATTAGCGAATGTATTTTCAGGAAGTACTATTTTAAATTCTACCATTTATGATTTTTCTGTTTCCTAAGCAAATAGAACTTACACTTAGAGCTATTAATCTAGAGATGTATAGCCCCACGAGGAACTTACAACCTGCTGCTAAATGAGCTTCTATAACATTGCCAGGAACCCTAGAAAGTTGAAAAATATGTGCAGAAAGAAGAAAGAAACAAATGTAGACTCTGGGTGAGTGAGAGCATCCACAGAAGTGGAGGGAGAGGGAGATCACTAACATGAGTCACTGAATGTATGCAGTCAGTGTGTTTGTGTCAAAAGAAGGGTGCACAGCTGAAGAAAAAAATCATTTCCCGAGGTTCACGAAATCTGCTAATATAGAGAAGGACTGAAGTCACTGACATCAGTATAGCCATAACCACTACCAGAGTTTAGAATTGGAAATGAGGAGCAATTGTGTATGCAAATTGAAACCACCAGGGGGAACCTAGGTAGGTGGAATATAATTACTGCAACTGGAAAGCACCCAGGACGCTAGATTAATAATCTTCCCACATTTTTGTAAGTGCTATGCAGTCTTAAATGTTCAAAAAAGTTCAGAAAATTTTCAATACACTTTATACGCATAAACTATTTTAGAAGTACATACAATGTACTAGTGTGAACCTTACCAAAAAGAAGAGCACATAGAGAAGAAGGAACACAGAAACTTTTATCGCTATATCTACATCTCATCTTTTCATAGTGTAGAAAGAACTTATATTTAAATAGATTGACAGAAATGAATGATTTCATCTTGATGGGTACAAAATTTTAAAGAATTATTTTTCTCTCAAAGAAAACTGCACTATTCAACTTCCTATTACAAGAAAAAAAAAAAAGAAAGAAAAAGCTATGCTAATGAGTTTCATTAGAGAATGTACTTGAAGCAGTTGGTGGAGATTGGGGAATAGATTTTGACAATGGCAGCAAAATAAATCTTAGGAATGATTTCCACAATTTTCTAGGCAGAAGGCTATCTGGGTTAAATGAGTCATTTCTTGATCCGTTAGATCTGCCCATCTGTAACACATGCAGCTCTTGGCAGGAAGAGCTAGCTGACAGGGCCAGCAACCAGGAGTTGGATCTGAACAGAGAACAGGAAATGGACATTGTTATTTTCATTCAATAATATGAAAGTCATCACTTTCATTACCTGCTCTCCTTATAAGCTAATTTCTAAAAAGACATCCTATATAGCATCTGCATAGACAGTGTTAAATGTTTGCTTGTTTTACTTTTTAAAAAAAATTGAAGAGAATACAAAATAGTATTAGAACAGAGAAATTACAAGTGATACAGAATTTTGCTTAAAAAAGTAATAGGAATTCCTCAGTATTTGTTGTAATGGATAGAGTTGTCCTCCAACCAGTTATTCATTTTACCAGATACATGCACGCAAAATTGGAAGAAAGAAAGAAAAAAAGGAAATATATAAGAAATTAAGAAGAGAAAAAGGAGAAACAATTTTAAAAAGAGATAAATGTTTGCTTATTTTAAATTGCCTCCTTTTTTATGTATTTAGTACAGGGTCTTCAGGGTCTCAATACACAGATTAGATTCATAGTGATTCTCCTGTTTTCAGCCTCCCAAGTGCTGGGATTACAGGTGCGCCACCAGGCCCAGTCTCAGTCACCATCCCAGCACGCCCTGGGGACAGGGCCAGCACAACACAGTGGGGATCAAACTCCAGCACCTGCATCTGCCTAAGCAGGTGCTGTTGTCTGCTGAGCTATCTGGCCGGCCCAAATTGTCTTCTTTTGGATCAGCCTGTTCCAAGTTGCAGTGAGAACTGTAAGTCAGTTTGTCTGACTTTACACGAGATACAATTCCAAAACGAGTGCATGCACCGAATTTACATTTCTTAAACCTTCACCAAGGAGCCTTCCTACCTTTTATAAACACCACATGAACTAACACATGATGCAACACACAAGAGAATAAAGGTTAATCTAATAAATAAAAGAATATGTAAATATTTGTACTACCAAGTCCACAGTAAGTGTAGCTCTGAGCCTATCACTCAGGTAACAGGACAGGACTAGAAGGGCTTTGCATCTCAATCTGCCCATAAAGAATAAACCCTAAAGGGCGCTGCAGAGCATCTGCATCTACTGCTATTATTTGCGTTTTGCTGCTTCCCGGGATGCAAGCGTACCAGATGACGTGCGTCCCTCCAAATGCGCCCAGCTGTCACCTGCCTTCCTCTACCTTACCCAGTGCAGTGACACAGCTGCTCCTTGAAGGCCCCAGTGTCGGCTCACCCGTACAATCTCTATTCACTTCTGGCTGGAGCTGCACATTCCCTCCACTGTACTTCATCTGAGTCTTAGGGTTTCTATGACAGTAAGTGTCACTGTACTGTGATATTGATTTACCTGTACCGGGTAGAGCTTCTAGAATAAAAAGTTATGCGAACTCTATGAGTAATTAATCATCTCATGACATTCTGCAGCCATGTACCCTTCCTATCCTTTTACAATCAAGAGTGCAAAGGAAAAACCAGCGCTTCTCATTACTTGATTTCTATTCCCTTGGACAGCACGGAATCCTGACATCACGCTTTTCACTCTCGACAGGGACTCACTTCCACTTGGATTTGAACGCTTTCCATGCATGAAGTACATTGAATAGGGCAGTTTCTCATTTTCATGTTTAATTTAAACACACTGCTCGCTGTATATTTTAACCTTTACTGACTGTCACTTGCCTCACTTGTCACATTTGGACTAAATTAATTATTGTGTTTTGTCTGCCAGAGTTGAGGTTCCAGGTTGGTTGCTGGATACGTGCAAGCACGTTCCCTGCACAGTGCGAGCGATACAGGATGGCATGCAAAGGGGACCCTGAAGACAGTTGGCGCTTGGCTGCGTCCCTGTGGAGGCAGAGCTGGAGCGGAAGAGGCCAGAATGGAGGATTAGGAAAGTAAAGGCAAAGCAGGGTAATTCTGACCTTCCTATTACTTTGCCCCTAACTTCTTGTGAGATCATTTTCTCTCCCTGGGATGTGTTTTCCTCACGCATGAAGTGCGAGGACTCGACCCAAGTCACTGGCACGCCACCAGCATGATTTTTCCACTGTGTCTACAAAATTGTGCAACATTCACTTAATTTAAAAATGAAATTACTGCTTTCAACTTTATGCCATCACTGCAAATGTTCTTAAACAATATCTGTCTCATTACAGGTTTAATGAGATAGTTACATACATGTAAAGTACACATTAAATGCATAGGCATTATTTTTTAAAGTCCATCCACATGTACCTAGAATAATAATATTTAGCTAAAGCTTACTGGCACCAAGTGCTACTCTAAGTTTTTTATCAATTCAAATAATCCTCCCAACACTCATATTCTAATTGTGGTTTTACACTTGGGAAATTGTGACACAGAAAGGTTAGGACCTTATGTAGAGCCACACAACTTTAAGTGATAGAGCTAGGATTCAGACTCTGGCATCTGTAGCTATCCTGGGGACAGCAGACGAGAAGACACCACGGCCCCTCCTCGTGGTACACACTCCGCTGTGCTCCTTTTTGGAGTACGCGTCTCAGTTCCTAAGCATGTATTCAGGAACCTCCTTAGCTCAGTAATTCCCTTTCCAGTAGAGTTTATCTTAGACAGCATGTGGTTTTTGGCCTTTCACCATCTTTTATCTTGTCCAATTATATAAAATTACTCACTCAACCACTCATTCACAAATGTAGAAGTCAAATTTCGCTGCAATCTCAGAAATTGTTTTTATCTAACAATTTCATAGGAATCGTTCATTTTTGATGATGAAGAAACTGCATAAAGTTACCTTTTCCAAGAAGAGCTAACAAGACCTTGA
Source organism: Capromys pilorides (assembly GCA_004027915.1). NCBI lineage: Eukaryota > Metazoa > Chordata > Mammalia > Rodentia > Capromyidae > Capromys > Capromys pilorides. The sequence continues at coordinate 18,627 of PVKN010009860.1, forward strand.
AATTTAACAATTTCCTAAATATCATTTAGTTTTTCTCAAAAGAAAGTCTTGTACAGAATTTCAGAGTCAGAAAAAGCTTAGATGTTAGCTGGTCTCAACAACAAACACAGAGGGCTCTCTTCCTGCCTTCCCGGAATGCTGGCCACTTAATTTTTGGAGAATTTCAGTTAGATGAATATATTAACTATATCACAGTGTACCCATTCATTGGTAAATATATCGATTCCATTTACAAAAGCATATATACTCAGCATCAGCCACCCATTAGACTTAGTTTGTCATGTTCTACAAAAATGAAGTCTATTTTTTCACTATATATATGTTTATATGATAAATAATATTCATTTTAGTCCAAGTTATATATTTTCATGGCCAAAGACAACTTAGAAACATATAAAATAAGTATGACTCAATCATAAAACAGGAATCAACACTGTGGCTAATCTCTTTTCAATGTGAGCGCACATCCATGTGCTGGTCTAGCCTTGCACGCGTCTTCAAATTAACTTGATGTTAGATGTTCATATTTTCTGTGTGTGGTAAAACTTCCTGGTACCATATGCACAGAACAAGCAAATTTTTATGATGTTTCAGAAAATAGACTTCATAAAAGTAAGAGCTTCTGAATTCTAGACAAGGGATAACAGAGATCAAATTTACCCTCCCTCCTAAACTACTGCATAGGTGAGATGATGACGCAACGATCAGTAGGCATCAGAAAAGGAAGCTCATGAGCCCCTGAGAAGCAGCGCACAGGTGCGGTCCCCCAGCAGCCTCAGCTTAGAGCCACGACAGAATCTCCACGCTGTGCTGCTGGACAGAGGAACTCAGGGGAAGAGTGAGACTACTCACTTAAGAGTCAGGAAAGGTCAAGGTGAATTAAGTTATCAGGAGAGATTACATAAAGCAGAGAGATATAATCAGACCAAGCTCCATAAAACAATTCCCTCCAGTATTCATGTGAGTAACAGACCCACCACTGGGGAGGGTCTTCTGAAAGCATCAGTGGTGACAGTGCTCAGAGGTGACTCGGGTCTAGGAGTAGTGCCTGCTCCAGCAGTCGAGTTGCAATTAAGGTCAGTACATGGGAATATTTTGCCTCAGTAACAGAAAAGAATTTGCCTTGATTGAACACCGTTGTATTCTGGCCTGACCCAATTAAACAGATCAGAACGTTTCCATGTATTTTAACTGGGTCCAAGAAAAAAATTCAAGCAAAGAAAGAAATCCAGTATCAAACAAGATAAAACATACAATGTCTGGCATGTGATAAAAAAAGTGATCAGGCATGAAAACAAGCAAGAAATGACTCGGTAAGGGGCAAAATAATCAAAATTGGCTCAGAATTAACAGATGCTGGAATTAGCATTTGAGAGCATTACCACAATTTTTAAAAAGACATTGTTGAAACTATATTCCATATGTTAAAATGTAAACAGAGATCCAGAGAATATAAAAAAAAAGAGTGGACTCCAACTTCTATAGGTAGAAATTCAAAGTCTGAGATGAACAACACATGGGATAGGCTACAGAACAGATCAGCAATGCAGAAGAAAACATTGTAAAACTTGAAGACACGTCAACTGAACCTATCCCCCCCACCAAAAAAAAAAAAAATCCACAGAGGAAAAGAAATCAAAAGAAAAATATGTCCGGTATTAGTGAAACATGAGACAACTTCAAGTGGCCTAACACATGGAACTGGAGCGCCTGAAAAATGGTATGGTCCTGAAGAAGTGGGCTGGACACAAGGAAAAAAATATTTGTAGAGACAGCAGTTCAATTTTTTTCAAACTTGATGAAAATTGTTTCTTCCTTTCTTTGTTTTTCATTTGAACATTATGTGCAGTAAGGTCCTTTCCAGCTCTGGAATTCTACAACTTGGAACTGTTTTCTGAAATAGAGATTTCATTTCACTCCAAAAAAAAAATCTCTTCAGATTGGTCATATGTATTTTAGAAATATTGGAGTGAGAAGAGGTCAGTTTTTAAAGTCCCCGGGGTTTTTTTTTTTTTTTTTGAACTTTTAAAGACATTGCTTCCACAGATAGCTGGGAGGCATCTGGAGCACAGAAATGCAGAGTTAGAAGTCTCCAGCACTCCTGTAGTAAATCCACTCTGTTGGGCTTCCCTGAGCTTCAAGACTGATTCCTACTTTGCAATCAACAGGGGTTCTAAGCTCAGATAAAAAGCACGGCCCAGCGGTGTCAGGTTATGTGTAGTTTTGGAGAATATTCAAGTGGACAATGTAACAGGTTTAAAAAATATCCTTTGATGCATTTGAATATCGTTAAGTAACACTGTGACAGGTTCACCGGCTATTGTTGGACAAAAAGAAACCCTTGCAGCCATTTGCTTCCAGATAATAAAATTTTACAATTATGAGTATGTGCATGCCTCTGTTTGCACGCATTTGTGATAATGATGGCTTGTATTTTAAGATATACAGTGGTTTTATAACATGTTCACAGCTTCCTAGATTGAACTTGACACTAACTTTCAAAAAGAAAGAGACAGCGGTGTGCTGTGGAACTAGATATTACTGAAAAAGTCAACTAGTAGCAGTAAATGTCAAAATTCCCCTTAAAATGGCATCTCTAATTATAAACTGACACCAGCAAAGCACTGGCAGCCTCCACGACATTACACACATTTGCAAACTCCTGCAGCTGCCGGCCAAATCTCCAGCATGCTCTCCTCCATTTGCTTACTTCATGACATTTGATCAGTCAACAGTACGAACACTGGTTCTCCTAAGCCACCCTAGAGTCTAAAATCCTGACTACCCCACGTTCCCCTGAGAGAGGGGCGGGGAGGGCAGCAGGTCCTTCAGAATGAGATCTGCACTTATCAATCACAGCAGCAGCTTGGAAATTGGCCACCGCAGAGGTGAAGCCAGTTCATTCGCTGCAGAAAGGAAACCTGCTTCGGGTTGAAATGGAGGCAAAAGAACTCAGACAGCTGGAAAGGCTTCTGAAATCAGGGAAGATTGGATTTCCAGGGCTTGGGCAATGAGGCAGAGCATCTCATAGGAATTTATTAAAGTAGAGAATTGTTGCTCTGACTCCAAGCCATGGAAACATGACCAGTTTTCCAAACCTGCATCCGACTCATGCGCACACTGAAGTTGGAGAATCTCTGCTCTGAAGTGTACACAACATGCTGCCTGAAAGGCAGACTTTACCTTGTATAGCAAACAAAGTGTGCATACTACGTGTATCCATGACGTGTTTATCATTCCTATGAACATAAGCTAAACAATGATTCCTCATAGGCTCTGTGTTCAAGGAGTTAGTACCTCACTATCACTTAGTGAACTGTTCATAGTGTGTGAGATACTGTAATTCGGGTCACAGAGATAAATAAGATACTGTCCCTATCTTTAAAGACGCTAGAGATGGGCCAGTGAGATAGCGCAGTGGACTAAGTGCCTGCTCAGGCAAGCACAGGGACCAGGGTTCAATCCCTGGTACTGCATGCCATGCCGGCCCTGCCCCTGGGTGCGCTGAGCCTGCCCCTGAGGGCCGGGCATTGTGGTGCACGCCTGTAATCCCACTGCTGGGGAGGCTGAAAGCAAGAGGATCACTATGAGTCTGAGCTGTGTAGTGAGACCCTGTACCAAATACATTGAAAAGAGAGAGAGAGAGACAGAGAGAGAGAGAGAGAGAGAGAGAGAGAGAGAGAGAGAGAGGCTAGAGACATGTTAGGAAGTGGTGAATAGAAGTCTGAGTTTCACTGTTAAGGCATACATACATCTGACAGTGGAGTTAGCGAAGACCAAGTAATGCATGTGTGCAAGGAGTGTCATAATTAAGTTTTAAGCAATGGAAGTGTTTATGTACAGATGAGAGCCTGGAGTTGAGTCTGGAAGGAAAATAACTTTTGGTATTGGCCTGGGGCATTTAGGTTCAGAAGATGATAAGGTAGAAGAAGAGGGCCAACAAAAGCTTAGCGTAAGAAGCAGCTGGCCGAGGCCAACCCTCTAAAGTAGCTCCACATGGCCGCACTATTGGCTTCGAGGAGGGTGAATTGGGATCTGGTGGTCAGAGATAAGACTGGAGCGTAGGACAGGAGCCAGGTTTTGGGGTTTATAGATTAAGGGCTTTAGGACTGGTCCTACAGAGTAGTAACAGGAGGCCACTGGAAGGTTTTAAATAGGGCAGTCGCAGGATCCTGCGTGTGTGTTAGAACATCACTCTGGGTGTTTGGGGAATGGTGACCAGCCAATTTGGCCAAGGCATAAAGCATATGGAGAAAAGTAACGGCAAATATGGCTGGAAGTGGGATGTTGGATCCAGATCACAGGGGATCATGGCTGTGATGTTGGTGTTTAGCAGGCAGTGGGGGGCCACTGAGAATTTCTGAGTAAGGAAATACTTTCAAGCAAGAAAGAGAAGAGACTAAAGGCGGCAGGCCAGCTGGGAGGTTGATGCAACGATTAAAGCGAGAGGTAGCAGAACCTGATGACTCCAAGAATAGAAATTAAAGGGATGGATTCAAGGAGCAGGTGCATAATTATAAGCACAGTTTCGTTGCTCATTTTAGGACGGCACAATTTTGTATATAAATCAGATCTTTACAAACATCTCTATCTTTCCATCCCAATATAGCTGTGCTTCTGCACCCATCACTGGGTGAAACGCTGTTAAACTTC
>PVKN010009861.1:0-23285 GCA_004027915.1 Capromys pilorides
AAAAAGAACCAAAAACACACACAAAAAAAAACTTATTTAACAGCACAAGGTGATTTTGGGATTATTGTGGGAGGACTATGGAGATCTGCCCTTGTAGACTTGTTTCTTTTGGAAATATAAAGAATTCAGTCAGTGTACATGTAACCACTCTCCAAGATGTTTGGAAATTCCATGAACTGAAAACATGTACTAAAAAAATAAAAAATAAATTAAACACATTCCACATGAACTACAGTGAAATTGAATTTTTTTTTTTTCAATAATGGGGATTGAACTCAGGACCCTGCACTTTCTAGGCAAGCACTTACTCTACTGATCTATCTCCCCAGCCCATGAAATTGAATTTTAAGTTTAAGCAAAATGAGTGAAACTGGCTTCTTAGAATGAGGTTATAAAAATTAAACCACACCACTCTGGGTAAAATCATTTTATTAAATGACCAAAGCACTTAAAATTTTTTTTTGTGATTTGAGGTAAAACCATTAAACACATCTCACAAGAAAATACAATAACTATTTAACTACAATTATAGAGTTTACAACCTCACTTGTTCACAGGATGCTTTTACAAAGTTATACAACTGTAGAGTCTACTTAAGCTAGGTTTAGCATTAACCAAGAAGACTATCCAAGACCTTGACATTTGATTACTACTTTCCCAGTGGCTATAGTTTTGTAACAACAGAAGGAAACTGTTATCTTATGAATATAGTTTAAAAACCACTTGACTACTGATGTGCTCTTTCCTCATTCTTCAAGGATGTGAACACAGGCTCTCAGGAAAGCACACACCTGGTCCTATGCTGTATGTCTCTCTTGCACTTAACACGCTTTTAAATAGCCATTACCCTCCTATGAACATGGAGATTGGGAAACCAGTCCTACAACCTTCTTCATGTATTTAGGGATTTTTCAGCCAAAGCACTGTTTTAAATGTTCAGATCTGATTTTGACACTAACTGTATCTTACTGTGTTGGTATGTCTATAGGAGGACAAGGAAAACAAAGTGGTCTAGAAACAGTAATTATTTCACCTAATTGAGCCTCACATTGAAATTTTTCTTTTGTTACTAAATGGTTATCTTTATACCTAAGCCTTTGGAATACTGCAGATTTGCTTTAGAGGTAGATAAAACAAAAATCATGCAGTTAACTCAATTTAATGAATGGAATTTATTTAGAGAATATCATAACTGCCAAGTTGATCCTTCATTCTTGATACACATTAAACATTTTTACCTGTTCGTGGAAATATCCGAATCTTACCTGTCGCTCTGGAAAGACAAATTTAAATTCAACTTGTAGTAACTATATATAGAAGAAAAACTATTAACATTTGCATTATAGCACTGCAATTCATTTTCTGGATTTGTGACATACGAACATCTCATGCAGTCTATGACAGAAGTTAATTTTATCAGTGTCACTAGTGATGTTAATTAAAAAATTTACAGCACGTTCAAACTTCTCTAAATGTTGAAATCACCATGTTTTAAAGACAGACTGGTATGTTACAAATGATTCTGAAAAATACAAAAATAGATATGCTTCCACTGAATGCTTTAATCATTTTTCCGAGCATTCTCATCTTTTGGTTCCTCGTCATCTGAGTACACAGTGGGTTCCTCCCCTTCTTTCAGCAGCTTGCCCACGTGATGATACTTGACTAGAGGTAAAGAAAACACAAATAGTCTCACACTTATGAAAAAATCACTACTACATTTCTTATAAGTATTTATTAAGGGCCTATGATATACTTGGCAAAGTGGTAGGTTTCTTGAAGGATACAAACGTGTTTTATATCCTTGTCTTTGCCAAAAAGACCTGCAGTTTTGTTTAGAAGACAGATATATAAAACATAGCAGTGTCTGGCAATCAGGCAAAGTAATGTCAAATGAAATTTGCACGTAGAAAATATTCAAGAGAATCAGGTCTCATGAGTTAACAAGGGCCACTGAACACTTTATGACTTGGAAAATGCGTAGAAGGGTTTGGTAAGATATTTCCTGAAAACAAAAATATTATGTACAAAGTCATACAGGCAAGACTGAACATATCTGAGAGGCAATTAAGAGATCAAGTTATCAGGCATGTGGAAATAGTAGGAGATGAGGTTTCCCAGTGTGGGCAATGTTATGAAAGACCTGAAAGTCAGCCTGAGGAATTTGAAGTGAACTTATAGGTAGCAAAGGGCATTGAAAGTGTTTTGAGTACAGGAATGACACAGCAAAATAATGCCATGACAATATTGCCACTGTAATGTATAGAGCAGATTTCACTAAGGGAAGTCAAGGAACAGGACAGTCCTTGAGCTAGCGTGCAGAGGAGGACAGAACGAACAAGGACAGCATCCATAAGGATGGAATGGGAAGAACATAAGACTTTGAAAGAAAACTCAAGACACAGGACAATGAAAATTAAATACTGCATAGACCAAAATGGGGACTATAGAGGGAGCCACTCTGCAGAGGCACATACAAGAGAGCCACAATGTGGATTGGGAAGTGAACTTAGAACTGGCAAGAAGCAAGTCCACAGAAATCTTTTGAGATTAAGAGTTCAATCTTAGGAATAGAAGCCACACTGCCAGAGTGGGGAAGGAGGCACAGATAGGAAATGAAGCGGTGTGGTTGGAGACATGGTGAAGGGAAGGAATATGGTCTAGTATATAAGTAGTAGGAGACAGAATTTTTTTCCAAGCATGATGAAAATACTGGGTAAAGGATGTGGTAATGGAGCCAGGAGAGGGCTAGAGATGTTGGAAACCTCAGATTTAAGAGTGCAAACAATAGGCAATAAGCCACACCACTGTAGCCAAACTAAAGGAGACCAAGTTTTTTTTTTCCCCCTGAACATAGGTAGTAATAAAAGGAGCCACCAACCTATCTAACCAGGTAAGCAGAGCTGCTTTTGTGAGAAATAATTATTGGGAACAATCTGAACTTCCCTATTTAAACATGGCATAAAGGTCCCTGAGTTGCTCAGGACTGTGCAAGACAAATAACCTGGGTGGTGCCTGGGAAGCGTGTCTTAAGGGGAATCAAATACACACCACCTTTGAGTGCAGTTGAGGTGTCACAATAGTTTTGCACAAGTGTTTAGTTTAAGTAGAGGGATCACATTTTCCTCACTAATAAAGTCAAGCCCCAGAAATTAGAGCTTTGTGTGTTATTAATTTCATACAACTCATTAATCTCTATGACAAAGGCATCGTTGACGTATAAACATTAGTGACCATGTTTGGTAGTTGAATAATGTTTTCAAAGCAAAAAGATTTGCCCTACAATAGGTCCATTTGAGATCCGAATTCAAAAATCAAAGCCATATCTGGCTATTTATTAACCCAGAACTCTCTAAGATCAGCAGTATTTTCAAATGGTTGAAAATGGTTGGATATAGCCAAAAGAGCATATAATATTTAACTGACTGTAAAGAACAGTAAAGAGAAAGAAGGCTCCATTTTAAATGAAAAATCTAAATTCTCAAATTTGGATTTAACCCTTCATTTGTACCTTTTTCTCAAGGTATCCCATAGTACAAGTCTCTTTTCTTTTAATGCAGACACCATTGTTGCTGGGCAGACTATAAGAATCATTTGTGGATAAGGCCTATAGCCAGGCTCAATTAGATTCAAAGAGAAGCTGTTTCGCAGAACACAAGTCTCCCATTCTTCAAGAGAGATGTGGGCTGCGTTTAAACAGCAAGCTCTGCAAGAGAAGGCTTATAGAAATCCCTCTTTCCATAGCCAAGAAGGCCACTGTCCTTTTCCCTGCATACCCAAATCCTAGTATGGATCCTACATGCACACTTCTGTGCAAAAATTTAAATATTAAAACCAGAAACCCAAATTTTCATAGAGAATAAGCTAAGAATTGGTATGTGATCATAGCAAGTGACTCAGCACTGCTACAATTTCAAGTCCTAAACTTGATCTATCCAAGATTCAAGACCTTATCAAAAAAAACCTATTGTCCTGCTGTGAATCTCCATTACTGGTAGAAATTTGATCCTGACCGGATTTTTTAAAAATGCTTACAAGTGAACTGAGAATCCCAGTCACTCAGAGTCTCCTGCTGGGCAGGAGTAAGGTCGGAGAGGTCATCATATTCATCCTTCAGTGCTTCCTTGTCCAGGCAAAACGTGGCAAGGCCCCTGGATGCATCTCTTCCAGCAAAGACTCCATATGGTCCCTCTTTAAAAACAAAATAAACCAAACACTAGTTCTTTATTTGATAACACATTTTTCAGTGATTTATGCACAGAAAATGCCTTCTTTACCCATCAACATAGAAAGCCCCCCCCTTTTCCAATATCAAATTTCATTCTGAAACCACAAAGTGATGTTGAAAATCTGATTATCATGTAGGGAACAGTGAAAGATCCGCTGTCACTGAACTATTAAATAACTAAAATTAAGTAAAAATACCATAAATTTTTAATTTCCTTTGATTTGCAAGTATGAAAGTCATAAAGTTATTTCAGGGCAGGTAGTAAGGGGTGATCCAAAATAATATAGTCCATGGGTTAGGACTCATTTGAAGGACTTTGAATCTAAAGCGTACTCTGTTCTAGATCCTTGGGCTAAGCCAGTGAGTTATGATTTTTTAAGATAATAAATAGTAAATGTAGGTGACAATATTTCCTTATAAATATATTCTGATATGGTTTAATGAATTAAAAGTGTCTTACAGAGATCTTCGGTTGTGAAGCTTAAACATTAACTCATGTTATCTGCAGGAGAAATCATTTTATAAGTTATCAATAATCCATGTTACAAAACCTTCACTGTTAATAAATAAGGAGCACAAAGGAGATGGCTTCGTCATTCTGTTTTCAGGGGGCTTAAAGAGAAACTGTGAAAATGCTAAAATTTTCAGGGAACACAGTTGAATCAATATCTAAAAATAGTTCTATAAAACTTAGAATGCTGTTGGATATATTATACTGAACTTTTATCTAAGAGAACAGTGAATCATGCTCTAGGAAAGTAGATGATTAGACTTATTTAAATATTGCACAATGAAATGAAAAAAAAACTGCTGTACTTTAAACCATGTCTTGTTTTCCCACAAGTACACTGAAAAGAAACCTTGACATTAACAAAGTTCATAGGTAATCAGTATGCCAAGTATGATAATGAATTATTTAAGTATTAATATTGAAATCTCAATCCTCCAAGAAATTTTTATAAATTAGACAAATTTTATGATCAATTTTTAAATACAATTAAGATTCATCAACTTGTAAATGCAATTAAAATAAACTGCATTTATAAGTTACATTTATCCTGTTTTCAGTTATCATTATATGCTGCCATTTCCACTAAGGATTAAAAAAAAAGAACGTACATTTTTCACAAATATATCCCTTAGACATGGTAGCACTAGTGTTTGAAAACAGGCAAAATGTACTGGTTTGGACTTCACCATTTCAGAAATTATGGTCACAGAATAGTTAAGGTCTGGGAGAAGCACTGATTCTTTCATTGCCATGTACATTCCCGAGCAGCTACATGAGGTTTCGTCTGTGCTGCTCATTGTTATATCCCCAGCACCTACAACAGCGCCTTGCACAGAGCAATAGGCACTACATAAATTATTATTATTATTATTTTTTTACATAAATGATTTTTAGAAACCCTTTGTAACATGAAGTATTTCCACTGTGACGCTGTCATGTATTCACGGTCCCATTCAGTGGTAGGGATGTGAGAGATGAAGAAATTTAACAATGGGCCAGCCTTGTTAATTTTTGAAGGGGAAATTAAGGCCCAGAGAGAAGCATGATTTGTACTGGATCACACAGCTGGTTAGTGATCCAGAGAAGACTAGAATGCATGTTGCCTGACAGCAGTTTTGTGCTCTATGCATAGACTGATATTCCTCTCTCCAATGACTCTGCAAACTAGAGCCATAAGATGTTGCCCCCAGCACGTTTTGACTACTTATGGTTTTGCACAGTAACAGTAGGTATCCACTTGATTATGTTTACTGATAATGTGCTACTATGATGACAAGTGTGGTTTTCAAATTATTGTGTAGTTACGTGCCTACAGAAAGCTGATATTCTAAAGCACCCACAAGAAAAACCTAAGAGAGAATTTGGTAAGAACCATCCCATATCTGATTTTGATTAGCTGGACTAGGAAAGTAAAACAAAGGAGAGGATATGACCTGTTCAGCACAGGGTTCTCTTTCGTCTCACAGACCAGTGAAGATGTGATCACATCTCCTGAACTCCTCATGTTTACAGGACTCCATATTGGAAAAATTGAAATCTTCCTCCTTTCCATAAAACAGGACTTTCCAAATCTGGCTGCTTATCAAACTCGCCAGTGGAAGCCTGTTCAAATACAGATTCCTGATCCTCCTCAAGAGGCTTATTTGTGTTTCTGGCTGTTTAGGCCAGGAATCCCTTTCCTCAAGTGCATCAGGGGATTCTGATAAGTAACTACTTTAGGAAAACCTCATCTTTAAGGATCCGCTCAAGCGTGCTCCTTCCAGCAGCTCAGCAGCCATCCAGCCATCCTTATTTCCCCTCTGGCTGGCTCTTGCTGAAATCCCCTCCCAGCACCCTTCGTATCCTACTCGTTTTGTCTCCCAATTTTCCCACTCTGCTCTCTCCATTTTAAATCTTTTTTGTTTTTTGGCTCTTGCTCTCCTATTATAGATGAAATATGGCAATACCTACCAGCTTGCCACGGTACTACTGTCCACCACATTCAGCCCTTACTCCTTTTTTAGGCAATTCCCATCCCCCTATTGGGCCTCCCTGGTTCACCTCGCAGCCTGTCCCTGATACTCCACTCCACAGAACGCACACACACATACCAAATACAGGCCACACACATATCTGACACATGCCACATTCCAAGCGCAAGTGCTCACACACCCCAAACCACATTCCCTCAATACGTGCACTGCGCATGCACACAGCCCTCCGCCCCCCCACCCAGCACTCACAACATTTCTACCTGCTGCTAATCCCCATCTCCTCTTTCGCTCTCACTCTTACATTTTGCCAAGGCTACTTTGGGAGCAAGGGGCCTTCATGTCTCCTCTGTCTGATCTATCCATTCCCAGGCTTCCACCTTGAGACATCTTCATTTCCTTCTTCGCATCTGATGCCGCCATCTCCTTTCTGGATCCCCCCACCCCAGCCCCGCCAAGCTGTTACCTTGTTAAACTTCCCCACACATCCTGCGCTCCAGTGTGTCCCCTCCTGGGGTCTCCTCGAAGTCTCACTCCGCCTCCCCAGGCTTCAGCGCCCCAGCCTTCTTCCTCCACCCCCATCCCAGTGCTAGAGAGCAGGCTGGAGAATCTGTGTCCCCCACTGTCCCATAACCCTTCTGGAGTTCCTCTGGTGCTCTACCTGCCGGGCTAGCCGCCCTGCCACAACCCCCCGTCCTACGCTTTATCTCCGGCCCTCCCTCCTCTGGGGGGCGCCCCGTTTCCCCGCTCTCTAGTCAGGCCCAGCTCCATGCTGGGGCCTCTTCTTTTGTCTCTGTACCCCCCTTGTCGGCCGCCCTACCAGGCCCGTAGAACTTGCGGCCTTTGGTCACATCGAACACTTTGCCATTGATGGCCATGAGTATGCGTGGGTCCTGGACGCCGTCGAAACGCCGCAGCTCGGCCGGGGTGAAGTCACGCCGCTTGAGACGGGGGAGTGGGGGCGGCTCGTCGTCGTCATTGTCGCCGTTGGCCCCTGGCTGATCCCCGCGCACGATCTTGTAGAGCAGGAAGATGCAGAGGCTAAGGAGCAGCAGGTTGAGTGGCGACGTGAAAATTTCATGCAGCAGCCCGCCGCTCTCCAGCTCGTTCAGCTCGGCGCCCGTCGCCACCACATCCTCGGCAGCCATGATCTCTGCAGCAAAGGTTTGGCCGACTAGGCTGAGCTCCGGAACTCGCAGCTTTCTCCTCCCTCTCAGCGAACTAGACGCGCCGAGTTCAGCGACAGACAGACCCGAGATGGTGGGAAGGAGGCGGGCCCTGGGCGGATCCTCCAAGGCCCCGCCCCTTGGCTGCCTGCTGGCCCTGCCCAGCTCAAGGCCTCTGTCCCAGACTCAATTCCCAGCGCACCCTGGCTCTGGATCCTGATTCCCCTCCCCCCGACGGCCCTGCCCTCCGTTGCCACGGAGCGGAAGCCACCTGTCCTTTCTACCTGCGAGGCCTTTGCCACAAGCTCACACAGTCCTCGCAGCTGGGTGACGCTGTATAAACCCCTCCTCTGCACTACACTCCTCCTTTTCGCCACGCACTTGGCTTAGCCGGCCTTCCTGTGTGAACAACCCTTCGCTCCCCTGCCCCTCCAGCGCCTTTGTAGGAAACTCACTTTTCACTTTAGAGATCCATTTTCACCTTGGGAGCCCCCATTTGCCAACCTGTCCCTTACTGTCCCCCACATGATGTGGGGCAGACTCCCCACAGAGTAGCTAACGCCACTAAAATAGGCCTATCAATAGCCCAGTGTCTGGGGGTCAGATCACCCAATTCACCTTACGGTCTCAAAAAATACACCGTTTTGCAATCATTGATTTGCTTGGTCACAAGGCATCAGCAAGTGACACACTCTTGTTGAACTTTTTTCTCCCTCAGACTTATGTCCAAAGTTTCTTTGGCAGCATTCTGCTATTTGAAGCTTGTCAACCTACCCTTGGCAATCACAATTATTCTGGAGCTCAGATAGAGGAGATGGTCTGGACTACCAAGCCTGGAGCTTGGACCCCTCTTTTCCTAGGTAATTTATCTGGCCTTTGATGTGCTGGAAGGTCTCTGGAGGAAGGGTTGTCTCTTCCATTCAGAAGCCAAATCTGGCTTTTTCTTTTATCGTAGCACGGGGAGGCAAGCAGAAGAAAGGATAGAGAGAGGGAAAAATAATTAAAATCAAGCCATGCACACATCGGCAGTCCAAAGCAGTATTTTTCCATCAAGGTTTCCATTGGCTTGTGCATAGTTTACTCCTCAACATGCAAGGGACTTGAAGAAGGAATTGGCTTCTTACCTCAGAATTCTAAAAATTTCTGGCCAAAACAGCTTTTGTTCCTGCCCCTCCCCACCTTCTCAGATCATTTAAAAGTGTAATGAGCCAAACAATCTTTTTATCAAGCCCACACATTTTTTTTCCACAGCTAAATTTAGAATTATCTGAAAAAGCCCCTTCCAAATAGATTATGAAACTTCTTCAATTTAATCCTGGGGAAACAGCCTCAAATTGAGGGCATTGAGCTGTAGTTAGAATTTCATTATTTCTTTGTAAAAACTGTACAGACATTTATAAAAACCAACAAATGTGGGAAATATTTTCATTTTTCAAATAATATGATAAAATATCCTTCAAGAATCCATTTTTCTTGTTAAAAAAATCCTTAAGATTCTGTTCCAACTGGACAAAATAGGAACAAGTCTTTCACAGGTGGGCTTACTTATGATGAATAAACCCAGGAATAAGTTCAGTCTTGTTAATATAAAAGAAAAACATGAAGATACCAAGGTGGCCTGTGGAAATCGTATAGGAAACATAAAAGTAAGAATATGGGGCCAGGGAGATAGCTCAGTGACACAGTGCCTGCCTGGCAAGTGCAAGACCCTGAATTCATTTGTTTGTTTGTTTTGGTGGTACCAGGGATCGAACTCAGGACTTTGCACTTGCCAGGCAGGCACTTAATGCCCTGAGCTATCTCCCTGGCCCAAGGTCCTGGATTCAAATCCCCATACTACTAAACAAAACAAAATATAAGAATGTGCCAAGAGTCTCATATACTGTTGAGGGGAGTAGATGTTATATAAACTTTGGCTATCCATAAAAATCCTAGTTACTAATTTTACTTCTGGATAACTATTTTACCCAGAAATTCCACTTCTAAGAATCCTTCCCAGAGAACTCTTAGAAAGCAGACAAAATTTTCACTATTAAGATACTCATCATAGATTCATTTTTAATGTATAAAAATAGAAAACAACTCAAATGTTCAACTTCAAATAAAATGACTAATTAATCCACTTTGATTATACAAAACCATACACTGGGCATCCAAATATTGTAATGACGTGAGAAAATGCTTATATTTTCATCTTAGGAGTCAAAAACAGGATACAAAACTATATTTAGTGTGAATTCAACTGTTGAAAAATGCATAAAAGGAAGCCTGAAAGGAAACATGCTAAAATGTTCATTTTTGAGACTGTTAGTTTCTTTATGCTTTTTCTATGTTTTCCACAATGAGCACATGTGGCTTTAAGCTTGGGGAAAATGGTTCATAATTTCCTTTCTGAAAAGAATGTAGAATGAAGCTGGGCATGGTGGTGTATGCCTATAGTCCTAACATACCAGGATGCGGAGGCCCAGTGACCTCAAATTTGAGCCCAGCCTAAAATGTAGCAACCTACTGAGACCCTGTCTCAAAATTAGAAGGCTAGAGATATGGCAGTGTGAAAAACTGAGGATCAGTCCCCAGCAGAAAAAATATAGAATGATACTAAGTGTTCATTATAACAAATTTAGTACCTAACGTATAAAGTAAAAATAAAAAGGGCACTCTCTTTTTCCTGCTAGATATCTAGACGATCTTTAAATTAAGTCCATATATAAACAGTTGGATTTACATTCTTAAAGATATATGGAAGATATGTACTCATACATGAATTTTGTTTTATAAAATTGGTAGAAATTTTATTTTTTTATGGTAAGGACACTTTTTTTTTTTTTTTTTTGCAGAACTGGGGATCAAACTCAGGACCTTGCACTTGCCAAGATGCTGAGGCACAGCGATCTCAAATTTGAGTCCAAGGGCAAGCACTTGTGCCCCTGAGCTATCTCCCCAGCCCCCTTATTTTTTTTAAACTGATAGAAATTTTAAATAATAAAATGTACTTTTGTAATAACAAAAGAAGTTTGAGCTAACATAGTTATACTACTAATTTCTTTTAGTTCATTGAGGGGAGCAGTTTATGCTTATATGGTCTGATCAATGTTGCATGCCCATGTCTTGCAATCTGAGCAACTACTTTGAAGATAAACACCACTAACGACTGTTAATTGTGTATTATTTTGGTTTGAAATTCTGTATTATTGTTTTTCCTCTTTAAAATGAAAATAAATAAATGTAGATGCAATGTACAAAGTCATTAGCTCTCCACCCAGATAACCCCTGCTGGGAGTTTTTTCAACTTATATTTGTTACATGTCAGAATACTCAAACTATGGAAAGATACAGAAGATAATTAAAGCTCCTCTCCTTACTCTTCATTCTCCTTCCTGCAAGATGAGTCTGGTGTCATGTGGAGAGTAAGACTTTGTAAAATTTAATACCTTGAGAAGGGATACAGTTGCCAAATATGCCAGCTTTCAAGTCAGAGTTGATGTCAAATAAAGTGGGCTCTTTGAACGCTGGGACAGTGAAATTGCTGAAAAGTCTGTGCTCATGTCAGAATCCATGCTGAGTGGACAAGTCGCATCGGGGTGGCAGTTTCCCAGCTAGTGTGTCTGGAATTAACCAAGGGTGTTCGTGATTGAAAAGTCCTCAGAGTTGCACCATATGTGATCTTTAGCTTCAAATCAATCCCTACAGTCTATGTTCTTGACCTGAAGACCACGTATTTGCTGAGATATGTGCTAAATCTTTTACTATTTTCAAACTCTTTGATTCCTTTAAGTTATGCTGAAAGGTTGTAAGGAGCTTTTAAAGAGAAAGAGGACAATCTCATAATTAGTTAGAAATGTATAGGAAATAATTCAGTCTCACTAGAAGTCAAATAAATCACAGCATAACAACAGCATACCAGTTTTCATCATTCAAATCACTGGAGTGCTCTTTTCCTGGCATTCTAAAGAATGGTAATACTTGGAATTGGAAAGCTTAGAGTAAGATTAGCACTCTGATGCATGCTGGCAAATGTTAAATTGCTAGAATTCAAAATTCATTTTGTCCCTAATTTATTTCAAGCCCCTAGGCCATGTCTGATGCATGGTAGGCACTCAAATAATATTTGCTGCACTTTGAATTCTACTGTAAGTAGGTATAGGATCCTTAGAAAGCCCTTTAGCAACATGCAAGAAATACCACAATTTTTTCCAAGCTTGTGACCAAAAAGAAATATGACTTCTAGGAATTTTTCCTAACAAAATGTTCAAAGACATGGATAGAGAATTCTTCAGAAGATTACACAGCATTGTATAGGACAGCAAAAATGTGGAAACCACCTACATACCCCAAGGTGCTTTATCTATCTGACCAATGTCATGATAGTAGGCTTCAGGGTCCTTCAGGATCTGTATTACCTCACCAACCCTTACCTTTAGGACCTCATTTAGCATTTCCTCCCCTGGTTACTATGCTCTAGCTGCAGTGCCCTCCTTGCTGGGCTTAGACAAGTACTGATTCACATTTCTCATTTGAGACCCTAAGGTAGGCAGCACTCAGTGTTTGGATCCTAGAGATCTACAGGCCCATCTATGGCCACTTGGCAGCTTCTGTTAAGCTCAGGCTCCTAAGAGGGCTCTGTGGTAAGGCAGGCTATGTGAAATGCTTGCCTTTCAAGGCAGAAACTCACAGTTGAGACAGTTTAAAAGTTATGCACACTGAGGTTGAGTTTCTACATGATAAGGGAAAGTAGTCAATGGTTACTTGAAGGTATGATTTGGACAGCTTCAAAAAGGAAAGGATATTAGGGTGGAAAATTCAGAATTTTCAACAAAATGAATAAGGAAAGGAATGGATTCTCTATGGAACCAGTGATTCTAAAACTTTAATGAAACTCATAATAATCTGGAAAGGAGGAGAGGCCCTATCAAAACGCCCATTCAGAGGATCAGCCTCCTTCCCAAGATTGCAATCCAGTGGGTCAAAGGTACAGCCTAAGAATGCTCATCTTTAGTAACAGCTAGCATTGTGTGAGCACTCATTTCAAGCCACATAATAATCTAAATGCTTCTGTGGATTAGCTCACAAAAAACACCGTGAGGCTTTTGGTCAAATGAGAAAATTGAGGCATGGAAAAGTTAAAAATTTTGTCATACAGCTAGCAAGTTGACAAGTCAGAACTCAAATATAGCCAGTGTGGCTCTAAATATTGCTGCTAGCCTGTTGTATTAAGCAACAGTATCTCTAGTCCAAGACGTGAACCAGGGCCCACAAATGATTCCAGTCTCTGTAAGAAACACTGACATAGAAAAAGCAATCTGATCAAGGGCTTACAGGCGTGAACGTTTACCTCCCTGCTGGGAGAACCCTCCTATTATCAGTGAAACCAAGTCCAAAGATCTAAGGACTACTTACTTATCGGCGGTGCACTACTCAAATTTCATCTCCCCCACACTTCAGGATCTAAGCCCTCCTTCTCAGATTTGCCAACTCTGGTAAGTTCTGGCGACAGCTTGCCACCAAATCCTCCTCCCCAAACTACACTGGGTTGGCAGAACTTCCTACTCAGTCACACCTCCTTCTCAATGTAGCCTGCAGGTAATGAATGATGAGGAATGCTAGCACTTTGAGAAACTGAAGCAGGGGGATCTCAAGTTCAAGCCCAGCCTGGGTAAGCTAGGGACCTTCTGGGTAAGCTAGGGACCTTCTGTCAATATTTAAAAAAAAAAAAAAAAAGGTTCAATCTTCAGCACTGCAAACAAGCAAGAAAATAAACAAACAAATATAGTCTCATCAAGACCCCAGGCTTTACATGAGGTCATTTTACTGTTTGGAAGTACCATGCTGACAGAAAAATCAAGGTTGCAGGCAGAAGGCTGGATGCTGAAGCAACACCACCAGTGAAAGTCTTACCCCAGGAGGAAATGAGGCCTAAAGTCAAGGTTGCAGTAATGTAACCATCATGGCAAACTTCCTCAGGCCTGGTACATAAAAACCTCCCACCCGCCATCCCAGATGCATGGTCAGAGTGTGCAGACGCTGGTCCCAGGAAGTTAAAGTTTACTTTACTTCTCACAAGGAAGGGAGAGAGGGAAAGATGGCTGGGAGGGAAGGAGCAACCCTGGAGTCCTCTACTGTTTCATTGCATTCTTTGTCTCCTTTCTTCCTTACTATCAAAGGCCCCTGGACACAGGGAGATGATGGTTTGTGGCAACATGAGAGTCTCCATCTCCTCAGAGCTAGGCTTAAGTAAAACCTTTCCTCTCTTCACTATACCTCTTTGTCTGATGAACAGTGAGCAGCACAGACAAGCAGTGACTAACAGTGGCGACAAAGATGCAGACGTAGATGAGATTTATGGCCAGGAGTTTGATTGGCTGTGCCCAGTCTTCCTTTTCCAGTTCTCCCATCCCTTTCACACTCAATTTTGCCCCGAACTTTAATCGGGGTGAGTGAATGAATGGCAGATCCTCACCAAGAGGAAATGGATAAGAAGGACAGCAAACTTCAGGAAGGACTTTGTATTCAAATGGGGGCTGTGTCTTTAAGCAGCTCCTGGATCAGCAATCGTTTGGCTTCAGCTGGGAACTTGTAGAAATGCATGATCTTGGGCAGTATCCCAGACCTACTGAGTCAGAATCTCCATTTTATGAAGACCTAGAGATGATTCAACAGAACATTAATTTCTTTTTTCTTTTTTTTTTTTGTGATACCAGGGATTGAACTCAGGACCTCATGTTTGCCAGGCAAGCACTTATTCTACTGAGCTATCTCTCTGGACCTAACAGAACATTAATTTCGAAAACCACACACATACAGAACATTTTGATAGAGACAACCAGTGATATGTCCAGTCAGATATTTGAATTTAGATCTCAGGGTAGAGATTCAAACTGATCTGGAGGGGCAAAAACTGGAGGTACCCATCTGCAGATGGTAGTTGAAATCATTGGCATTGAATTACATCTCAGAAAGAACACAAGGTAAAAGTGTCTCCAAGGCTCATAAAGCAGTGTGGCAAACCAAGAGTTAAAGCTGTTGACCTTGGTGACTACAGCTGGTTTGAACACATGTTTATTTGCTCCTACATTATTTTAATTTTCATAAGATTAGATGTAAATTCAGGGAAGATAGATCCTCTCTACTGTGCCCTTAGTTCTTACGCGAGTGCTTTGGCTGGCTCTAGGAATCTAATTAAATCAACAGCTAATTAACAAAGGAAAAGCATAACAATTTTATTAATTTTACACGTACATGATGATCTTCACACAAGAGCAAAGCCCAAAAGAAGTAACTAAAACATGATATTTTTATAATTTTCTGACAAACAGCAATACAACTGTCAAGGACAAATGGATAGCTGCACCGGGGTGGTAACTTTTAGGGATGTTAGAAGATATGTGGGGGTGTTTGAGGAAGATATGGCTTACATCAGTAAGTTTGTTTATCCAGATTTATTGCAGCCCTAATGGCAAATCTCTGGTGATCAAGGTTGTTTTATAGTATGTGAAGGACATCCCTCCCACCAAATCTGTAGGCTTGCCACATGTGGGAAAATGGGCCAGATGTCCCTTTCTGAAGTTATACTTCCACAAGTGACTTCAGCTTCAAATAATCAATATGCCAAATTGGCATATTTTGGGATGGCATATCATTAACTCCATCATAAACATATGACTAGCAAATTTCTTACATAAAAGCCTGTATTTCTGATTTCTCTTAAAAATCCGAAGAGCTAGAAGCCAGAGATGATGGCATATGCATGTAATCTCAGCTGCTTGGGAGGCAGGAGGAGCAAAAGTTCAAGGCCAGCCTGGGCAACTCAGGGACACATTGCAACTGAGTCATTTTTTTGTTGTTGTTGTTGGTATTGGTATTGCTGGGACACCTACCATTTAAAGAAGGAGAGGTTTATTTTGCCTTATGGTTACAGTCTGTGGTTGGCTGGCTCCAAGGCAGAGGCAGCATGGCAGAGGGGCATGGTAAGGGGGAAAACAGCTTGCATCCTGTAAGCCAGGAAGCAGAAAGATAGTAAAGGGCGGAGCTGGGAAGGGAGATGCAACCTTCCTAGTCTCAGCCCAGTAACTGGCCTCTTCCAACCATGCACCACCTCCTAAGGGCACATTTGGCTGTTGCTCCCCCATGGTCCAATTGGCTTTCAAACACATGAAGCTTTAATGCTTCACTCCACACCTAACCCTTCACTTTGTCTCAAAACAAAATTTTATTTTATTTTTATTTATTTATTTATTTATTTATTTGTTTGCTTGTTGTGTTTGTTTGTTTCTTTATTTATTTATTTCGTGGCTGGCTCAGCCTGCCCTGGTGGTGGGGCTGGCGCAGCATGTGGTGCCGGGGATCGAACTGCAGTCCCTGTAGTTGCCTGAGCTTTCCTAAGCAGGCGCTTTAGACCACTGAACCATCTCGCTGGCCCTCAAAACAAAATTTTAAAAGAGCCTGGAATATGAGTCCCTGGGTTCGGTACCCAGTACTACAAATGAAAGAGAAACAAAAGGATGTTTGTGTGGTAGCAATTGGAGGGCACAGCTGAGGACCCCCACATCTCCCTACTGTATCAGCAATTCTGAGATCAAGTGTCAGTTGTCTTTTATTCATATTTGCACTGTTTCTCTTCATAGCAAAGTTAAGTGGATATTCAAATATTTTCTTTTTTTGTACACACG
Source organism: Capromys pilorides (assembly GCA_004027915.1). Lineage (NCBI taxonomy): Eukaryota > Metazoa > Chordata > Mammalia > Rodentia > Capromyidae > Capromys > Capromys pilorides. The sequence continues at coordinate 16,542 of PVKN010009861.1, forward strand.
GCTGTCCAAAATGAAAAATGAAAGGTTGAAATCAAGGCTACTGTTTCAAAAAGTGCATGTTGGAGGGAAAAGCAAGAACATACTTCTTTGTGGATCACAGCATACACTGAAACATTGTCCGCGTGTCCACCATACTTTCATATTATCTGACTTCTATAACTTGTTAGCCAGTGGTAGAGACAAAAAGGCCAGGATAGAATCTTAGGGAAGACCAACATGATAGGTATTGGTAGAAGAAGAGGAACTCACTGAAAAGATAGACAAAAAGTTTGACATGAGAAGATAGTCTGAACAGAAGCAACAGGAGAGTGTTTCCAGAAGAACATAGTTGCCAGTGCTATGTAGATTGATCCAAAAAGATGAAGACCGAAGAGCAAGTTGGACTAGACAGGCAGTCTCAGGTTACTTGTTGCCAGAGTCCTGTATTGTGACACAGGGAGAAAGCTGAAATCTTGGGTCTAATGGCCTAGAAAGTGGGTGGAGTGGGAGGGCTTCAGGCTATCTCTCAAACAGTAAGTTCGAATTTGAATATGTCTTTCAAGACTCCTACATTGGAAACTTGATTACCAATGTAGCAGCGTTGAGAAGTGGACTCTAATGCGAGGTCATTAAGCTATGAGGGTTCCAAGATCATGAATGCATTAATGTCGCAATAGCATGAGGAGATAACTTCCAGAGCTTAGTTTGGCCTGCTACCTCATCGCTTCTATAGTGGGATGACTCAGCAAGAAGGTCCTGGTCTTCTGCAACCCTTCTATTTGTACTTCTCAGCTTACAGAACTGTGAGTCAATATATTTCTGTTCATTTATATATTACTCAGTCTGTGCTATTCTGTTAAAACAGAACAAATGGACTAAGATATTTGACAAGGAAGGGTGTACAAGACAGAAGGAAAATGAATTTCTTGGTTTGAGTTTTGTTTTTCTGAAAGTTGTAACTGATTCCAGCTGCAGCACCATAACTAGTAGATACTCAGAGACTGAAAATGTAGGGCAAAGCTGGTATTATTCCACCCTCTAACATGAATATAAAAGGCAAGGATGAAATCAAAAGCACTGATGGAGGATCATAGCACATCCTTTCAAAGGAGAGGGAAAGGGACATGCAGACCTCAAGGTTGAGGGAGTTCTCACCTGCTAGGGTCGGCATTTTCTGTGAAGAGGTCAGGTCACTGGAGGAGCACAGTGGGGAGAGAGGGAGGAAGGGAAAGGGCTTGAGTGTTGGCCAATGCTAATATTTTCACCAGTCTCTCCACGGGGCTTTTAGAAACAAGGAGAGACAAGAGAAATACAAGCATTATGTTTCCTAGGAAACACAGTGGTTTGCTAAAGAAACAGGTTGTTTAGAATCTTTTTAACCCATTTGTATCCATGTCATCCTCAAAAAAGCTGGTGAGGAAAGGGGAAAGTAGAGAAAATTCTGCTCCCTGAGGCACACTCAGGGCTTCTCATCAGCCTGGGGTAGAGGAAAGAATAACCCTAGTACAGGAGACTTAAACGAAATGGGAGAGAACACCAAAGAAGTGGCAAGCAGCAAGGCATTAAAGAACAACTTCCCTTGATTTTTGGAGCTGTTGTGTATCTGTACATACATATACATACTCCGTAACTCTGTATGCTTATAGGTGGGTTCTCACTAGTCTTCTGCTGTGACGTAATCATAAAATGAGGCTCTGGCTCAAGGCCCTATCTCGAGGCTCTGTATATTTTTTCATTTTGATCATAAATCAATTTAATTGGCAGAATTTTGAGAATTAGGAACCATACAATTAAAGAAGACGGGATAAAATATCAACATAAGAGTATGTATTGTTTCATAAAACATTAGCTGTAAATATTTATATGTACACATATACTTGGTTACCGTATAAAATGTATTTTGTATTCTGGGTTAAGATTTTTCAAAGTTTGAGAACCAGGTGGTACATTAGGAAGGCTGAGGCAGGAGGACTGAGTCTCACATCAGCCTGCACTCCATAGAAAATTCAAGGTGAGTTCAAGTTCCATAGTGAGATCTTGACCAATGGCATGGTTCATGTGGACAGTGGTGCACACAGATAGTCCCAGGCACTCTGGAAGGCTGAAACAGGAGGATCACAAGTTTGAACCCAGTCTGGGCAACTTAATGAGAGACTCTGGTTTTTCTGTCCACTAGCCTTAGCCTTAGGCTGCCTAGAGATGCACTCTAAACCATTTCATTAGAGAAATCAAGCCAGGCTTGATGATGCACACCTAGAAGTTCAGCCTCTCTTGAGGCTCTGTACTTTGATATATAACCCGCACATTAAGGTTTTAAGAGAGTGGAATCAGTCTGACTAGTGTTTAGAGGTGAGGGTTTGGAGGCAGTGATTATAGTAAGACAAAGTCCTTAGAGTTGAACTGTCACGGGCTGGGTCTGAGGGTTCTCCACGCTGAAATAAGGAATTTAAAGCATCCCTTTAAGTATATAGGCTCACTGATTCAGGCCATGAAAAAAAAAAACATTTTAAGATGAGTCAATAAAAAGACATGAAGAAAGTATTAGAAGTTGATACAAGACACACTCAAGAGGGGAGTGCAGGTACCCCAAACATGCACAAGTTACAAGCCAGGGCAGGACATATTAAAAGCCATTTTAATGTAGGTGAGTTTGGATGTGAATTTTCACTTCGTTTCCATTTACAGTGTGTTGAAATCTGGGTTTTCAAGGGAAATAAATTAATATAGTGCATGTAATTTATAGGATTACTTTATAGTGGTCAGCTAAAAATGCAAATATGAAAGAGTGCAGGAATTCTATCTACACGCAAAAGATTCAAAGAATCTAGCTCAGGGCCCAGATCCCATGGCGATGTCACACGTGAGTTCAGCTGGAGACCTAGAACCCACGGTAATACCCCTCCATGAGTCCAACTGGAGGACTAGAGTGCATGACAATGTCCTTTGCAAGTCTGTTTCAGCTGGTCAGTGGCAGAAGCTAGAAAGTCTGTGCCAGTAGGATGAAGGACCTGTGCTAACAGGCTGAGGGATCTGAACTAGAGCCAGGAAACCATGCTCAAAGGCCCAGAACTCCCTGCAAAAGTATGACAGCCATCCTCAGAAACAATGAGGTTCTGAGTTTCACTGACAATAACAGCTTAATGCACGTCAGGAAAGTCAGCATGACAAGCTCTTCCAGCAGAACCAACAGCCTTACTTCTTCCTCTCTAGCTCTTCTTTTTATGTTGTTGGCAACAATCCTCAAGTGGGCCCTGCACACCTAGCACCAAACTGTTTTAGTTCAGCTAGGTGTTACAAGTTGACCACCCATTGTCAATCTACCACACAGTGCTAGCCATTGAGATGGGTCTGAAGTGGTGATGTATGTTAAGACATGCTGTCTCTAATGCAGCTGCTTTCTGGGCTGGAACAAAAGGCAATTTGTAGGTGAAAAGAAGCTTGTGCCTTGGAACATACAGGCTATTGTAAAGGGTCTTTAGGAATTTAACACCATTTTTTGTAAAGATAGAAGGAGGGGGTTGTATGCTAAGGTGGCCTCTGGAAGTGAGAAAAAAGCTTGTTTGAAGTTGTGTGTGTGTGTGTGTGTCTGTGTGTCTGTGTCTGTGTGTGTGTGTGTTTTAATAGTTATAATTATATAACCGGGTGTGGTGGTGCATGCCTGTAATCCCTGAGCTTGGGAGGCTGAAGCAGGAGGATCTGTGTGAGTTTGAGACCAGCCTGGCCTACAAAAGTGAGCTCAAGGCCAGCCTGAACTGCACAGTGAGACCCTGTCTCAAAAAGACAAAAAAAAAAGTTGCAATTATAAATTCTCAATTTCTTTGTCTTTTCTTTACTTAATTTTTTTTCTTTTAACTTACCTCAGAACTTCCATGATTAAGGTCTGGTTGCTGAATAAGATGAGAGATAACAGATGGATGTACATACACTCACACTCCTGATATGATGCTATGTGGCCAAAATGGGCCTCATCAGAGCTAAACCAAAGCCAGGGCCATGTTTTTTTTTTTTTTTTTTTTTTTTCTTGTGAGTCTGGGAATTGAACTCAGGGCCTTGAGTTTGCCAGGCAAGCACTTATTCTATTGAACTATCTACCCAGCCCCAAGTTGAGAAGACCTTTTTTTTGTTTTTGTTTGGTCTGTCTGATGATGCCCTCGGGGCATGTTGGGTTTCAGCTGTAGAGCTAGGGATTTAACCTAGGTCCCTTGTGCCTGACTGCATCTGCCTGAGCAGATGCTTAAACAAGTGTGCCAGTCTGCAGGCCCCCCAAGGTGCATGGTCTTGAACCTCCAAGACTGAATGTGACACAAATAAACTTGCTTTCTTTGTAAAATGTACTTGTCTCCCAAGAAGAAATAATAAAAGGAATAAAGATAGGAAAGGAAGATGTTACATTATCGTTATTTGCAGATGGCATCATACTGTACACAGAAGATGCCAAAAACTCCACCAAAAATTTGTAAATGTGATATCTAAATTCAGTGGTATAGTGGGATACAAAGTCAACAACCAGAAGTTAATAGGGCTGGGAAGACAACTCAGTAGAATAAGTGCCTACCTGGCAAGTGCAAGGTACTGAGTTCAATTTCTGGTACTGCAAAAAAAAAAAGTTAATAGAATTCCTGTATACAAGCAACACACTCACAAATAGAAAAATTATAGGGAGAGCACAATAACATTCCAAAAGACAAAATATTTAGGAATCAGTTTAACAAAGGATGTAAAAGATCTGTACAGTGAAAATTATAGTATCCTTAAAAAGGAGATCAAACAGGATATATAAGAAAATGGAAAGGTATCACTTGCTCTTATATATCTTTTTGTGTTTTTAGTACCAAGAATCAAACTGAGGATGTTGTGTTTGCCAGGCAGGCAATGTGCAACTGAACTATATCCCCAGCCTTAAGGCATTTTTCTACATCTTTTTTCTCTTTCTTTCTTTCTTTCTTTCTTTCTTTCTTTCTTTCTTTCTTTCTTTCCTTCCTTTTGTATAGAAAGAACAAACAGTGAAAATGGCTATACTCATAAAACTGCTATATGGATTTAATGCAATGCCAATCAAAATATTATTAGCATACCTCATAAATCTAGAAAAAATATTCTGAAAATTCATTTGGTACCAGAAAAGACCTAGAATAGCAAAAGTAATTCAGGGCAACAAAGACAAGGCAGGGGGCATCATAATCCCTGACCTGAAATTATACTAAAAAGCTACTATGATAAAATCAACATGGTGGGCCAGCGAGATGGCTCAGTGGTCTAAAGCACTTGCTTAGGCAAGCTTAGGCAACTGCAGGGACCGCAATTCAATCCCTGGCACCACATGCTGTGCCAGCCCCACCTCAGGGTAGGCTGAGCTGGCCATAACTAAAAAAAAAAAAAAGAAAGAAAATCAACATGGTATTAGAAAAAAAAACAGATCTGAGTATTGGTGGAACAGAATATAAGAAGCAGGCACAACTCCAAACACAGTCAGCCACCTTATCTTTGACAGAGAAGTCAAACATGTTCACTGGAAGAAAGATAGTCTTTTTCATAAATGGTTCTGGTGGGGCTAAGGAGATAGCTCAGTAGCATAAGCATTTGCCTGTCAAGTGCAAGGTCCTGAGTTCAATCCCCAGTCCCACCCACAAAAAAAAAAAAAAAAAATGATGCTGGAAACTGGCTCTCTACATGCTGAAGATTAAAACTAGACCCATGTCTTGGGAGGCTGAACACAGGTGGACCACTATGAGTCCAATCTACATATTGAGACCCTGTAGACCCTGTACTAAAATACAACAACAACGAAAAACTAGAGCCGTGTCTATCACCATGCACTAAACTAAATTCAAAATAAATCAAAGGTCTAAATATTAAAATAGAAACACTAAGTTTACTGGAAGTAAAAATAGGCAGAAATCTCAAAGTCATAGGTATTGGCAGAGACTTCATGAACAAAACACAGATTGGAAGAGAAATAATACAAAGAATCAACAAATGGGATCTCACCTTGTTAAAAAGCTTTTCAACAACTAAATAAATCTCCAACAGAATGAAAAGACAGCCCACACAATGGGAAAATTATATCCATCTGGCCTACAGACAAAGGGCTGCTATCTAGAACATATAAAGAGTAAAAAAAAATCAGACTCCCTCAAATTCAAAGACCAAATCCAAAAATGGGCATCCGAGATGAATATACATTTCTCAGATGAAGAGTACAAATATCAAATAAACACATGAAAAAAGTCAACATCATTGGTCATTCAGGAGATGCAAATTAGAATAACACTGAGACTGTGTCTCATCACAGAAAGAATGGCTATCACCAAAAAGTAAACTGATAACAAATGCTAGAGTGATTGTAGAGAAAAAGGAATACTTTTCCACTGTTGGTGGGAATGTACACTGATGCAACCACTGTAGAAATCAGTGTGGAGATTTCTTAAGAAACTGGGATTAGAAGTCCTATTCAAACTTATTATTCCTCTTTGGGGTATCACCCTTGAAGAATTAAACACATCATACAGCAATGTACATCCAGCCATATTTATAGCACCATAGTTTGTAGTAGCTAAATCTTGGAAACAACCTAGATGATCATCAACAGAGGAATGGATTAAAAAAAAAGATGTGCTTTTTCTATATAATGGAGAATTACTCAGCCATAAAGAAGGGCAAACTGGAAAATTATATAGGTTAACTGGATGCAACTGAGGCAATATTCGTAAGTGAAATAAATCAGACCCCTATGTGTAAACATTGTATTATCTCACTGACAAAAAA
>PVKN010009862.1:7830-23385 GCA_004027915.1 Capromys pilorides
GAGGGTGTGTTTAAGGGATGGAAGAAACTGAATCTTCATTTAGGCGTATTTGGATCCTGGTAAAGACACACACTGTACATTTGAAGCTTTATTTGCATCTGGAAAAAATTAGCCACACTCAGATCTTTCCCACTGCAGGTCCCATCAGGAAGCCCAAGTATGTGGAAAGCCCCAGGGTGCCTGACGATGCAGTTATAATCCCGTTCAGAGAAGTATCCAAGCCCGCAGAGCCCAGTGAGAATGGTAAGAGTATGTTTTCAGTGATTTCTCCTACCTGCCCTAAAGATTGTATAGAATGCCAGTCTGTATTTCTGAGTGAATCTTGAGTGTCCCTGCAGGAATACTTTGCTTAACTAAGTGTATTTGAGAGGTCTGATCCTCTGTGGGCAGTTTACAGAGATCTGTCTAGCTAATGTTAATTCTTGAAATTATATATACAGGTTAGGAACAGTTGCATAGGTGTGTATACATTGTGTAAGGGTTAGGTCTTGCTTCCCTGAATTCTGACTTACCCAAGCTTTCAGGGACATGGAAAACAATACAAGAAAATGCAGAGGTTTTTTTTTGTTTGTTTTGTTTTCATTATTTTACCACTTCAGGCATTGGCTGATGAAATTTTAACTAGACAGAGCTCCTAAGAGCCAAGTTTTAAAAAGCATTTGGTAACTTTAAAAATAAAAAGAATTTTTTTCAACATCTAATAAACTTTTTCTGCAGACAGTATTAAAGAATAGGCCAGAAAATTTTTCATTAAGATACTTTATATTTTGTCAGTTTCTTTTGGTTACGGTGGAGTGTCTAAATCTGTAAACATAGCAGACATTATGAACTTAATCACATTTTAGTAGATGCATTGATAGTTCTTTATTTGTAAAAATTGATTCAAGAATTTAACTTGTTCTTTTCTGAGGAGTGCCCAACTCACAATTCTGTGGCCTTTATTTGGGTGCTGGCATTTGTATCTGTTTTCCTACCTCAGGATGATGATGGCTTAGGAGTAAAAGCTCATTTTGACCTTGATATGGACACATATTTTAAAAAAAAAACTTAAAGAAAACCCATCCTTGATTCCACTTTAGAATATTAGGTATCTGCTTGTGCTTCATTGATGGTGGTGAGGAAACTGCCTCTTTATGTAGTGACTACTACGCATTTTGTGTTTCTTGTAGGACATGGCAAGAGAGTGGAGTGATGGTTACAATGTAGCTAAATTACCAGAAATCAGGAAGAGCACAAGCTGAGAGGGAAACCAGCAGAAGCTAGACTCAGGAAGCTTGGACTGGGCAGAGGAGGAGGTGGTATGAAGCACACTGGGTGGGCAGGTGGTGCATGTGTGCTGACATGAGCAAGTCCACTTGGTCTTTCTGGCTCAAGACCCAGTTGTGTGGTTAAAGAGCTTCACCGCAAGGGTCTGGGCCAGTGGAGACATATGGCATTGGGTGTCCATGGTAAAGGTGTATCCAGTAGGACAGCTATTAAACTATAGGAGAACTCTTGGTAGTTAATTCATGAGTGCAAGTGCTATGTTCATTTCTGTTCCATATATCCTCCCCGCCTCTCCCCCAACCCGGGATTGAACTCAGGCCCTTGTGTTTGCCAGGCTGAGCTATCTCCCCAGCCCCTTAAAGTGATTATTTTTATTTTCTCTTTCTTCACTTTTTTTTTTTTCTTTTGTAGTACCATGGATCGAACTCAGTCCATTCCATATGTTGAAGTGAAAACAGAAATCTGTTCCTCTGAAGTCTCAGTTATTGAGTTTGCCAAGCTAAGCTGTCTGCACATCTTAGATTAAGCTGCCACCCCTTAACTTTATCCCCACCTGAAAGTCTTTGTCAGCCTGTCTGATTATGCCTCTGGGTCTTTACCTCGTCTAGACACCACTGTGTTACTTCTTCCTGTGATTGTGAAGATTGAATTGTTGGGGTTCCATATAGGGATATCTGTTAGAGGGAGAGATTTAGGATTTTTATTGGGTTAAGAAAGTAGGTTATAAATAGTTTCCACTGTCAACTTTTCTCACCTTGCCCAACGCAGAATTGGCCACCTTTCTTGGCAAGAGGAGAAGTACTTGTGCTTGGCTGTGGACCAAGGTAAATTGAAGCACAGTCATTGGTCTCACTGGAGAGGCCAGAATTGGAGAGTGTGCTCACTGCTAAGCCCTGAGCCCTCTGATTTGGCCACATCAGGCTCTGTGGGGACCAAAGTTACAACACATGGATTTTGAAAACCAGAGGATGCCTTCTCTGCTAAAATTAAGAAACAGGGTACATTTTCACTTTTTTAAATGTGTAAGTTGGAGTGTGGTTTGTGGTCATGTGGCCATATGTGAAGACATCTATGATACTGGTTCCAGTCCCAGCAGAGTTGCTCTTTCATTGGGGAGACGGTTGCCTAACAGCAATTAGCAAAGGTTCAGTAATGTGATGTGTTCAGTAATCCTCATGGAATCCGGTAAATTTCAGTAGAGTTAATTAAGACTCCCATGTTATTCAGGCATGTTGAGATGCATGATGGGCACTTTCCAAACTCTGAGGTTTGATAAGGGCGCCATCACTTCACTCTCAGTGAAGTTCAGTCTTCTGCATCTCTCCTTCCTCTTGGTCTGTGACCACTCCTGGGCGCTGTCGGTTATAGTGAGTTTGTGTCCACCACACCAAAAGAATATTGAAAACAAACATCTCCTGTGACATGCTTTGAAATTTCACCTAGATTCATGAAACAGCAATGTATTCTGAAATGTTTGCATACTCTTTCCAGACTTGCTACCTCACTTTAGTTTAGTGGCTCCACATAGCTCCATCAATTCTTGATTTTTAACTCTCTTTATGTAACTTACTTCCTTTTGCTGTCTGGGAAGTGTGTTCAAACTGTTAGTTTGCTCTCCCTGGTAAACATCCATAGGAAAAAAAAATCCCACTGTACCATATTCAGTATTTTAAAATACTTAAAACAGCAATTTTTCTTCTCTGACTCCTCACCAAAGTGACTTAATGGAGTCTCTAAACCTTAATCAGCTGTGTGTCACATAGAATATACTCTTTATAAATAAGCATCATGTTGTTAAACCAGTATATTGGTGTTTTTTTTGTTTTGTTTTTGGTGTGGGGGGGAATCATTCACCTTCCAAAACAATACCTCTACCTTAGGGGGAAAGAAAACCCAGCCCAATTAGAGGGGCTTAAATTATAAGAGATCTCACAACCTTATTTTTTCTTATTAGAGACAACCTTAATTCATTTTGCTCTCTAATATGTCATTAGCTACTTCAGCAAGCTTTGAAGGGGAGGGGTGAGAAAGCTTTAGACTCATGAGTCATTGCTCAGTGTAGATCAATCTCAAAGTATGATGAAACTTTTTTTCTGTCAGTCTGGTTAGCAAATAAGACTAATACATATGAAGCAACAGAATAAATGAAAATCTGCCTTACCATGAAGAGGATGATCTCTTTCAGATAAATGTTTAAGTAAATGTTTTTGATGCCTTAGGTTTTTGTTTACTATTGGAAACTGAAACATTCAAAGAGATGCACCAAATTACTGACATAAAGAATAATGATACTTATCTTTTCACTACCCAGCTTAAGAAATAAAATACAGCTGTACTTCTTCCCCTTATTATATTTTTGCTTTCTCAGTGGGTAAGCTTGATCCTGCTTTGTTTTTAAGTCTCAGTTTCTTAAAATGGTGATGCCCTATTCAGCTAATGATTAAGATTTACTCAGGTGGGAATGTGGAAGTGAGCTAGATGTGGTGAATCCGTTCAGTCTTTATTTCCTTCAGTAAATATCAGTTAAAATCCTAAGCTGTGACAAGTGCTGGATGGTATTTGAGAACAGGTTCCAAGCATAGGTGTCTGATGAAGGATTAAAGATCTATATACAAATTGATTATAATTCTGAGGAGAAAATAATGTGGACTAACCCATGCTGTGAGATGAGTAAAGAGTTCAGCAGGTTCTGAACATGGGAAAGACTTCATTGATTGCGGTGCCTGAAGATTTACCGGGGGTCTTATTCCATTCCAAGCTGCTATAACAAAAATACCACACACCAAATGGTGCATATAAGTAGCAGAAATGGAGTTCCTACATTTTGGGAAGTTGAAATAAAGCTGACTATAGGTAGCTGTCTTTCTCCTTATCACCTCAAGAGGTGGACAGACTCATAATGGCTATGATCCCATGATCTATCACCTTCCAGAGCTCCTACCTTCTCATCCATCACCTCAGGTGGTTAGGATTGTATCACTGGAATTTGAAGGATAGGAAATATACCTAAAACTTTAGAACACAGCATATGATATTAGAGTGAAGGAGACAGGAAGACATTAGGGTCACAGAGGGTGATATGAAAAACAATTTTAGTAGTTACCTGAGGAAGAAAGTCTTACATTAGGGTCTGGAAAGAAGAGAGGATGAATGGAAAAATTATTGAGGGTACAAGGACCTGGGAGGCACTGTAAGAGAAAAATATAATGGCTGCGGGTCTTTGAGGCTGTGTTACGAGGGCCTGAAGGAGAGAGGACTGAGTGCTTTTGGTTGAGTTCAGTCTTTAGGCATGTGGCCTTAAAGCCCTGGTGGAAAATCTAGACAGTAGTGCCCAATCAACACCCGGGAAATCCACTGGGGCCCCCAGAAAGAGCTCAGCATGTAAACTGGGCAACCATTTGCTTAAAGGTAAGATGATAGAGTAAGTTACACTAGGGAAAGAGATTTAGTCTTTTTTTTTCTTTTTTTTTTTTAGGGATAAGACAGAGAAACTTTGATATTTTATTTATGCTTAGTGAGCAAAAGGTGAAACACTGGCAAGAAGGTAGAAGCAGAGGCCACAAGACCACAGTACCCTAATGGTTATGCATTTTCCCTCTGCCTCTGGTGCTATTTTCCCCATTGCAGAAGAGTTTTCAAGGTCAAAAGTCTACTGGACAATCAAAAGAGGAGGTGTGTTGTTTTTAAAAAAAGTGAAAAATTAGAGCACTTAGTAGTCCTGTTCCAGGACAGTAGTGAAGAGGAGTGACATTTTAGGTGAGTGATGAGGTAAGAAAATTTGTAGGGATAGATATGCTCTTTGACCACCAAGAAATGGAATAGATAAAGGAGCATGAGGGACCAGTGAGTAGGGTGAGGAGTTGTGTGTGGTTATAGTTTTTGTTTATTATTAAGAAAAGAGATTTCCTTGAACACAATTGTAGATTTAATCCAGGGTTTCTTAAAATACAAGTTGTGGAAGGTGACCTTCACTCTTCTCAGGTATTGTGAGGCCAAAACTTCTTTCATTTATATTTCTTTTTGCAGTCCTAGGGAGAGAACCTAGGGCTTTACACGTGCTAGGAAAGTGTGCTGTCTCTGACTCGTGGCCCGAGCCCTTTTGTTTTTGTTTTGAGACAGGGTCTCTAAATTGCCTAGGCTGACTTTAAAATTACGTTCTTCTTGCCTCAGCCTCTAGAGTAGCAGGGCTCACAGGCAGTGCCAGTGTGTCCTGCTGTGGAGCTCTGTCCTCTTGTTCTTCTCTCCCTTTCTGTTCATGACTGGGCCTCTGAGTAACAGATCTGGAAACACAGTATATTAACCATTGTTATTCTCTTGATTATTTTGTTATGAAATTCTGTTTTATTTTTATAGAGAAATAGGAAGGCTTTTTTTTTTTTGAACTGGAAATGAAAGTCAGGACCTCGTGCTTTCCAGGCAGGCACTGTGACACCAAGCTGTATCCCTGGTCCTAGGAAGATTTTTTTTTTTTTTTGTATTTTAGGGAAGGGTCTACAGGGTGTTCAGGGTGTCACTACTGGATTCAACTCATAGTAATCGACCTGTTTACAGCCTCCCAAGAGCTGGGATTACAGGCGCATACCACCATGCCCAGTCTCAATTGCAGTCTCAAGCCCCAGGGGCAGGGCTAGGGATTGAACCCCAGGCACCTGCACCTGCTTGCAGGCGCTTTAATCTACTGAGCTATTTGGCTGGCCCTCCTAGGAAGAGTTTTTAACAAATACATTTTCTTTCTCTATTCAGTTGTGTTTCATTAAAATTAAAAAAAAAAAAAATTAATGGTCAGTAAAACTTCTGATGCTGTTTTTCAAGGCAAGGCAGCTGTTTACACCAGTAGTTTTAGTGTTTTTCACTGCCATATAGCTGCATCAGAAAAACAGCTCACCGAAGACTGTCCTTGACAGAACACTACAAATAATGAATGTTATTAATTGCTGACCCTTGAATGTCTACCTTTTTAATATTCTGTGTGATGGAGTGGGAAGTCCACATGAGGCACGTCTGCTGCATGCTGAAGTGTGAGAGTTGTGTTTCAGTAAAGCAAGTGTGTGATTGTTTGAATTCTAAGCTGAAACAGCCCTTTGTTAAGTGGAACATCATTTTCCTTTGAAATAACGACTGACAAACTGGTTATTCAGAAGTATATTTGTCACACATTTTCTTCAAAAAGCATGAAATGAACCTGTCATTTTGAGTAAAAAAAAAGAAAAAAAACTCAAAATTAGTTGCCAATGCTAAAACTTGACCTTTTAAATCACAATTAGGTTTTTTGGAAATTATGTCTGTCACATTGAGCTTGGTGGCATCCCAAGACTTTTAAGTTGAGATCTGCCATCATATTAATGTGATATTTTGATGCTGTGTAATAAAAGGTGTCAACATTTTCAAGATCTGCAAAACCAACGTTTTCCAGTTGACCCAGTACATGATGTTACAAAATCGTGCTTATGTAAAAGACCCTTTTAAAGCATACAACAGGCTAAGGGTGTAGCTCAGAGCACTGTATAGTTAGTGTGTGCAAGGCCACAGGTGCAACTTCTGGCACTAAAAAGCAAAAAAAACTGATAAAATAGACTTGGATTTTACTGTAACAACATGAAAAGTCCGTGGAGGTATATTCAGAGTCAACACTCGAACTTATCTTTAGGAAATCATTCTTTGTCAAGTTTTGTGAGATCTCAAAGAATATCTGTAATTTGCTAAAATAGTGCCTTTGTTTCATAACTACAAATCTCCCTTAGGCTGCACTGTGAATCACATGGTTCAACCAAAAGAATATAGCACGTGGCTAGCAGGGTGGCTCAGGGGTGCAGGCGAAGCCTAAGGTTCAGTCAGTGTCACCAGTCAATCAATAGAGAAATGTGTCCTGTAAGATTTAGGTGGAGGTAGGAACATGTAGCTGTCTTCTATTAGATCACACAATAAAGAGATCTGTAAAAAAACAAAACAGTGTTATTGTTCATATACATATAGACATAGATAATTATTTTGTTGTTATTTTGTTGTACCGGGGAACTCGGGACCTCACACTTGCCAGGCAGACATTTATGAGGGTATGTTTTTTATTAAAATGTAGCAAAGATGTAATGAGTTTTTTCTTAGAATGAATTGATGTACATTTATGAATTCTTAGTTTTAATTTCTAGTGTGGTAAATATCAGCAGACATAATCCTCAACAGCTAAAGCTCGTTGGAATCCCCATTAATTTTTGAGATTAACTCTTGAGGCCAAAACATTTGGGAATCTATTAGAAGGGGGAAAAAGAAAAGATAATAAGAACAGAGATTAGCATGTTGATTTGAAGTCTGAAAGCTACCTAAAGTTGGGGGGTAGGGTCTTGCAGCTGAGGGACAGTATGATTGAAAAGAAAAAAGCTAATGTAGGTACTTTGACAGAAGGAATGGTACAGTTTTGTGGCAATTTCAGTATGGGGTAAATGAGATGAAAAGTTTTAAAACTTGTTTGGTATGTTTACTGTGGTAGCCTAGAAGTTAACAAATTCTTAACAGAATCAGGTTTATTAATTGATACTCTACTATAAACACTGGTTTTGGACATCTTGGGGGTGGGGAGAGTTGGTGATGGCTCAGGAGAAAGAGCAGCCAGAAAGAAACAGGAAAATGCTTCACATCTGGGAACCAAGGATGACAAGAGGTACAGAAAGAGGCAAAACATGGACCAGCAGACAGTAGGATCAGATGAAAAGGCTTACTGTCTAGTTCATGGTCTGTGTCATTGAACAGACTTGATTTGACTTTATGACTTTAGGGTCAGGGAGATAGCTCAGCGGTCTAAGCACCTGCCTGGCAAGCACAAGGTCCCAGGTTTGATCCCCAGTACCATATGCCGTGCCATCCACCAAAAACGGGCATGGTGATGCACACCTGTAATCTCAGCACTGGGAAGGATGAGACAGGAGGATCACTATGAGTCCGAGATGTCTAGTGGGATGCTATACAAACTAAATACATACATACATACATACATACATACATACATACATGCATACATACATGCATACACACACACACATAAAACTTTAAAGGAAAAAAAGAGTACCATTTTGAAAACTTGGTGTGAAGTCAGTTGTTGAAGATCAGAAAGCTAAGTGATGGCTGATGTTGTTGATGACGCCTAGTACACCATAGAATGCAAGGAGCATAAATGTAGGGAAGAGTCTCTCTTTAGGGAATGATCCCATGTGACCTTCAGGACCCTACAGTTCTAACAGAGTCTGACTTTATGAAGAAGGAGTAAGCCAGGTGCAGTGACACACACACATCTGTAATCTCAGTATTCTAGGATCCTGAGGCTGGAAGGTTTTGACTTTGAGCCTGGCCCAGGTAATTTAGCAATTGACTATAGTTGTGTCTTAAAAGTAAAAATAACTTTTTAAAAAACTGGAGGTGTAGCTCAGTGCCAAAGCTTAGGTTCAATTCCTGCTGCAGCCTTCCCCAGAGGGATGATTAAATGGGAAATGAAGCATTGAGCATAGGTCAAACTGGGGCCTTCATAACCAACAGTAGAAACGAATTTGTTGGCCTGGTAATTTAGCTCAGTGGTAGTACTTTGCCGACCATGAGGGAGGCGCTGGGATTAATCTCCAGCACTGCCCACCAGATGCATCCCCACACTAAAAGAAATTTGGATGTCTTTGAATAATGTGTCTATAGAAATCTTTTTGGGGCATGCATAGTATTTACAAACAGCTATACTTTTAGATAAGAGGCATATAAACATACTTGAAAATATATATGAACTTGTGAAACCAGAAAGTGAAATAACAGTGAGAAAGTATTGGCTTTTAGTATTAATGCTAATAGAGATCACAGCCAGCCTTTCTTGCGTCTTGTGGCTCATCTCGTGTTTCTTGTGTATTGCTTGCAACCTGTGAGAAGTGATATGGTCATTTCGCTGATGAGATTGAGCTTCAGCATATTAGCAGCACAGGACTGGCCCAGAGTTGTATTAGTGTGAATAGCATCCTGTCTTCTGAGGTGGGAGCGAAGGGCGAGAGAGGACTACAAAAAGCACTGACTGTTTGAACATGGCAACAACTGGGAAGCCAAAGCTCATGGGTGGCGCTTCAGTGTTTGTGCCCCCTGGCGTGAAAGGCGAGAAGTGACTGGCGAACTTGCCTTTACCATTGTGCATGGGTGAGCCTTCCCCACAGTGTGATTCTGAGGATCCTGTGAACATGTTACTGGGAGGAATATCACTTCCACTACTGGATTCCTACAAAGTACAAGGCTGGTTACTTTTAGCTCCAGACATAGCCCTAAGAAACCCCTTGGCTATTTAAATCTATGAGATACAAACTGACACGAGTTTTTTTCTATTTCCAGCTGTATTATCCCTCAGATACTGGGTGAAGCATGCTCTCCACTAAAGTAGCCCAGTAGAATTTGGTTCAGAGGTTATTTTGGAGTGGTAATTCACATCTGCTTGGTCAAAGCATAGTGTTAGGTGAACAACTGTGGAACAGCCGTGGAAGTGAAAGTGTATGTGAATTCCAGGCAACTCATCTCTCCCAGGGTAATACCACCACTCTTCCCTTAGAGGTCCTTTGCCAGAATGGAAAGTTCGTTGACAGAAGGCTCTGTGCCTGAGGGAAGGACAAAAACAGATGACTTGATCTAGACTAAGGAAGTCAGACTAAATGGAACCTTTTTTTTTTTAATGTATTTGGTACACTGCTTGGACTGGTAGTGATCCTTCTGTTTTCAGCCTCCCCAGTGCTGGGATTACAGGCGTGTGCCACCATACCTGATTTTAGTGGTTGGCTCCGTGCGCTGTGCAGCGTGCAGTGCCAGGGATCAAACCTGGTCCCTGTGCTTGCCTACATAGGCACTTAGTCCGGTGAACTATCTCATAGGCCCTAAATGGAACCTTTGAAGGAGAATATCATTAGGGTGGTATTTTAGAAGAGAGAATAATGTAAAAAGACAATTGAGCTGGGTATGGTATCACAAACCTGTAATCCCAGCGTTGGGAGGCTAAGGCAGGAGGATCAAGGCAAGTTTGAGGCCAGC
The DNA here is from genome assembly GCA_004027915.1 of Capromys pilorides. Classification (NCBI taxonomy): domain Eukaryota; kingdom Metazoa; phylum Chordata; class Mammalia; order Rodentia; family Capromyidae; genus Capromys; species Capromys pilorides. The sequence goes on from PVKN010009862.1 coordinate 18,130, forward strand.
CTAGGCTACATGGTGACTTCAAGGGCATCCTGAAGTACATAGTGAGACCCTCTGTTGAGACCCCTCCCTCTCATGCCCCAGGACACTTGGGCGTCTCTCCTCAGCTCAGCCATTAAACCTGGTACTGCCACTGACTCATGGAAAGGAGGAGGATTTTGAATCCTTGTTTCGAGATGGCAGCGCAGCTGCTCCAAGTGATGACGTCCCTCTCCTCACAAGGGAATTGATAGCATCTGGAGATACCAAGCAAGTCCCAAGTGAGCCAGCCGTAAGCTTTGGCCTTGTTTGATGTTGGGTGCATTCTGTAGCAGCCAAGCCTGTGCAGCTGCGCTTGCCTCCACAGCAGCTGCCAGCTAGGAGTACTTTCTGGCTCTTTCCCCAGGGTGTTTCTGGTTGAACCAGAAGCTACACTTTCTGGGGCACAGTTGCAGTTGCAGCAGTGTGGAGGTTGTTTCCACAGGAAAGGGGGGCATGGAGTAGAACAACTCTTGAGACCTGCTCTCTCACCCACTTCCCCTTTTCCTCTGCCTCCCGTGCCCTTCCCTCTGGAGTCCAGCTGCTTCCTAAGAAAAAGCAGCTGCCCTGCGTGAGCCTTGGGACAAGGGAGGGGCAAGAGGTAAAGGGAGGGAAGCATAGATCCTGTTCTGAGTGGTTCAGCCCTTGGGTGTTCCTGGGTTGTATTGATGTGGTTTGTTGCCTGCCTTCCTTTCCCAGGTGCCCATCTACTTGAGAATCTAGCAGGTTTTTGAAATCTCTGGTAGGAAGAGACCTTCTGTGGAGCAGCACTAGGGGTGTGGTCCACTTGCCCCTGGGGTGGCTCCTTACCCTCTGTTGGCCTAGGGCCACTGATCCTTCTGAAGTTAACCCCAGTGATCCAAAACATCAGACTTTCTTGACCCAGTATAATCAAGTCTCAGCTACCTCACTACTGTAGTTTTCTAGAGGAACTAGAAATACCCAGCTTTTCCTCCTACACCAGCCATGAGAAATTTTGAGAGCAAGCAAGTGCCAGGTGTCTTTCTTTCTTGAAGACATGCTAGTCTGGTTTGCCTTGTAGCCACTATTCTGGGTGCATGACTTAGCAAAATTGGCTAGGTATGTGAATGAAGATAATCCAAATGATCTTCTCCAAAGCTCTGCTTAATGTGAACTTGCAGTTGTTACAAAAGGCAAAGTTAGCATTACACTTTGTTGGTGATACTATAGCTCAGTGGTAACATCACAGTGTTCTTCTTTCCTCATTTTATTTTTTTTTAAACCTCTGCCCATTATTTGTAGATTTCTGTATCTAGGGAAGTTAGGTTCACTTGTTTATGGGTCCAGGAATCTAGACAATTACACAAACCAGCAATATTTTAGGTTATATATTACTAAATTTTAACTTTTATAAGCATAGTTTGCTTTGTGTATTATTTTATTTTGATGGTGCTGATTTAGATGTAATGGGTGTTTGAATGATATTTGTATTTTGTCAACCATAATTAAGTATCTTTAGGCTTTTGGGTACAGGCTAATCTCTTAACTCAACATTTAAATCAATCAAGTAATAAAGTTCTTTTAAGTGCCAAATACCAAATGAGAACTCAAGAAAGGCCCCTACTGCTCAGCATACCTGTGGAACATTCTAAGAATATTGGTTTTTCTTTGTTTCTACATAGATAACAGTTAATTACTAAATCAAGTTTCTGAAGAAATGTTTCACCGGAATTTTAAAAAAAAAATCTTTATTTCAGTGTTGATTGTCAGTGATTGGTGTTTGAGTTAGAATCTTACTTACGACCTCCAGTACTGTGGAGTATGTGTGTAGCAAGTTTTTCTCCAAAATCCTCCTGCCCTGTCATATTTAATGAGAACTTGGCTCTCAGTTTCATTCCAACATCTAAATAGCCTGGGCCCCTGCCAGCATGCCATTTGGGATTTACTTTATTTTGGCTTCCTCTAGCATTAATGTTTTTCTTACCGAAAGGTGTGTCTGAAGTACCCGTTTTTCCCATGATATAGGAATACGAATTCCTATCAGATAGGGACACTGGGCTCTTCTGGTTCAGGTCAAATATTTCACCTTTTGCACTTGGAGTTTCTCTGCTGCTATTTTCTTAACCTGTCACAGTCTCTTGGTTAGAATGCACTGCTAGAGGACAAGGCAACATGGTCAAACTTGGTTGCTTTTTATAAAAATACACAAAAGTGCCAGTCAAGCAGCTGTGGTGTGAATCCATCCAGATGCAATGCTGACATTCCCCAGAAGGGCATCCTTATTGTTTTCTTTCTTTGTTCCAGAAGCAAAGGCCAATAATGAACCGAGCTGTTCACCGGCAGCTCAAGAATTGTTGACAAGGCTGGGATTCTTACTGGGAGAAGGGATCCCAAGTGCCACACATATAACCATTGAAGACAAAAATGAAACCATGGTAATACCTGAGGAAGACACTGCATTTTCTGTCTGCTTGGAGGATGAATGAAGCAATAATCAATTTTACCCAATTCTTGAAGAGGGAAACCATTGTTAGTTCAGATGAATTTGGGGCTGTTGTGTATTGAAATTTCTTACAACAGTTTGTTGCTAGGTTTTTGCAGGGCCAGGTAGGGGTGAAAAAGCAGAAGGGGGCAAAATTTAGGAAAATGTCCACATTACTTCCCAGAGAAGAATAGATGCATGTATTAATTTGGCTAAAAGATTTCCTTTATAATGATACCAGTTTTTATCCTTATAGTGCCATTCTTTCCCTCTAGCTGCTTTGGTGCAGTTGTTTAGATTTTGGAGGGTCAATGAGGTAAAGAACAGATTTATAGGAGATGGAGCTGAGACGAAATGAGATGAGATTGGATGGCTTGCCTCTAGGGAGGGTGCTCCCCTGTGCAGGAAGCAGCAGCCACAGCTCCAGGTTGGAGATGTATGATTGTGAATAGCAATGAGGGCTGGAACTTCAGCCTCCTGTGAAGGTCTCTGAGGTGGGATGCGTGGGAGGTGCTGTGGGTTGATTGAGACTGTCGTGGTCTCCAGTTTCCTTTCCTGGTCACAGAGCCCATAAATCTTCAGGAATTGAATCAAGCTGCTGTGCCCATGAAACATTGCAAAAACAGAGTCCCCAGCTTTTTTTGTACAGAGGTCAGATAACCCATTTGTCTTCCGCAGACTTTAAATGAGAGGAAGTCTGCTGGTTTGCCATTTCTGCTTTACAAATGTGCATTCCCAGTAAATTATCGCTAAGATGGCCCTCTGAACAAAAAAGAAAATCACAAAGGAGAGGAGCCTAACAAAGATGCTTCTCTGTTAGCATCTGGAAGACCATAAGTATATTCATACTGTTTCTAGGCCTGTTTATGTCCTTCTTGGTGTTTAAAAACTGTCTTCCATGTTTCTGTTTTTAGTTCTACAAAAACAAAAGTGTGTTGGAAGTACCTTGTGTAAGCCGTGCTAATGCCTCCTTCCGTTCGTCTTGCAGTGCACAGCTCTGAGCCAAGGCATCAGTCCTTGCTCCACACTAACAAGCAGCACCGCATCTCCTAGCACCGATAGCCCCTGCTCAACCTTGAATAGCTGTGTCAGCAAGACGGCAGCCAACAAAAGTCCCTGTGAGACCATTAGCAGTCCTAGTTCCACCCTGGAAAGCAAGGACAGTGGAATTATAGGTAAGAAGCACATTGCTCGGTATTGTAATGGCTGAATGCACATCAACCAGAGCACTCACCAGGCACTTCTTAAGAGGGTTTTAGCATTTTCTGTGAAGGTCTATCTGCCAGGGCCTGCCCTATGCTTTTCAAGGCAGCTCTGGGGCCACATGCAGCTGAGAACTGAAGCATCGGCTTTTACATTCTTTGATGTTTATTTTATTACATTAGGCTCATGTGGTTTTAAAAAAAGAATTCCAGTTCAGATCTGGCCTGTTAAGTTACAAAATTCTTTTCTGCTGACCAGTCAGTTCCAGTTGTTGGGCATGGGGTCCCCCTAGGGCACATAGCAGGGCAGTGAAATCTCTGCATGTGAAGAACTCTCCCCGTCTGGCCTCAAGGTTAGTTCCTTTCCCAGTAGCAGTTCAGGCATGTGTTCTTTAGTTTATTATTATGGAGTCTACCCACTGTTTTGAGGCCAAGATTTTCTAAGGAAGACTTCTCTGTTTCTCCATATACCCCACCCACAAAATGCATGTGTTTCTTCTGAATTGATGGTTGGGAGACACTAGTCCCAGGTAATTTGAGCAGCATTTTATTTTATTTTATTTTATTTGCATACTTCTTTCCTTCCCTAGAAATGAGGACTTTGTTTGATTTAGTTACTAGGCCTAGGGAGTTTTAAGAGCCATTAGTTTTATGTCCTTACTGCCCATAGGTTTCTCCTTGGGGCTGAAGCATCTGTAGATCTCTGGTCCCTAGCATGGTGCCTTTCAGGTAGTAAAGCTGTTCTGCACCCTCCAGGGGTATACACTTATTTCTTTGAAGAATATCTGTATTTTATTTCAGACTGAACTGTCTTCGCACTTTAATGTGTAACCATATGGGGTGGCATTTGAACTGCTTGTTTTCTTAAGCCATCTGTAATCTGAAAGACCAAGTCCATCCTTTTTGTACTCTGGAGATGACCCCAGAGTTCTTGGGAGTGAGCTGTGACTCCCCTATCTAGGGAAGGCAGCTTCTTCCTTCAGTTTTCACTGGGATCGAACTCTTCAATGAGGTTTTTGTTTCAGTTGCTTTCTCAGTGTACGACTCACATATTACACTATTCATCCATTTAAGCTATCAGATAGTTTTTAATCGGTTCGAAAGATGACCTGTATTATGTAGAATGATCATGTATTTATAAACACTTTACAAATTTAGATTATAAAATGAGAAAGATCATGTGTTTGGGAGTATTATGCATGTTTGGTTTTGGGTTTTTTTCCTCCATTGAACCTTTCTGATTCAAGTCTATTGCCAGGTAGTTATTAGTGTTTTTAATTGGACTATTAATATGAAAGAAGCTGTTACCAATTATTGGCTGTTAACTGAAATTTTAAATGCTTAACTTCAAGTTATAATTTTAGAATTTGTTTTTGTTATGAGAATCACAATAAATCATTGTTTTAACAAAGACGTTGATTTACAGTTGAAATAAAATAAGTAATATTTAGTTCTACCTGTAATCTGCGTAGGATGAATTAGAAATAAACTGATGAAAATAAAATCCCTGCTTATTTGCAAATCTAATTGTTTAGAAATATCAGAGAAATACTGCATCTTTATAGAAACAAAGCATAAATCATATTCAACCTCTGA
>PVKN010009863.1:0-23287 GCA_004027915.1 Capromys pilorides
GAGATGGTTCAGTGGTCTAAAGCGCCTGCTTGGAGGGCTCAGGCGACTGCGGGGACTGCAGTTCGATCCCCGGCACCACATGCTGCGCCAGCGCCACCACCAGGGCAGGCTGAGCCAGCCACAAAATGAATAAATAAAGAAACAAACAAACACAACAAGCAAACAAATAAATAAATAAATAAAATTTAAAAAAAAAAAAAAAGACGAGCTGAGTAGAGAGATGATGGCAGTCATCTCCTCTGTGTGCAAGTCTTGGACGGCAGCACTAACCTCCATAATCCCTCCAGGAGCCAACTGCCACTTTCACTTTAGCATTTTCCCAGGTAAGGGCAGTTCTAGTGGCTCCCATTTGATGGTCTTTCCCGTGGTAATAGCCCTTGTCCCACAACATCGAAAGTACATAATTTCATCACATGCTAATACTATATTTGATCACCTAGTTAAAGTGATTGCCAACACCTCTCCCCCCTTGTGGGTACAGAGAATCAAACTCGAGACCTTGCACTTTCTAGGCAGTCACTGTGCCACTGAGCTATATCCCCAGCCTCAGATCTCTCTTTTTAAACATATTTTTCCCTTTTGCAATTATTAACTTGTGGGTCATTGTCTTAGTTACTTTTTACTCGTTGCTGGGACAAATACCCGACACTCAAAATGAAGGAAGGAAAGGTTTATTTAGCTCACAGTTGCTGGAGGCTTCAATCTATATTCGGCTGGCCCAAGGCTGAGTGGAACAGGGCAGAGAGCATCCAGTTTATGGCAGCGGAACAGCAACAATCGCGACAGAGGCAACAGACCAACCAGGGCGCAGAGAGCAACAACTAATGTCTGTCTCTCTGTCTCTCTTTATGTTACATTCAGGCTCTCTGCCTCAGCCTATCCACCTTAGGCCACACCAGTAATCCCAGCCATACTCAGACCTGATAACCCCATCAGTACTAAAACACATAATCCCAGTGCATCATGAGTCAAGTCTCAAACTCTAGAAGTCCCCGCCCCATGATTGCATGAGGCTTTGGGGGGACAACTAGACATAAACCGTAACAGTCATACTTTGGCACCATACAAATATTCTGAACTCTTAAGCATGTGTGCTTTTTGAAACTTAGCTGTTCTTCCTATAGTACCTTTGATTAGAAATTTTCAATTATAGCAAGGACATATTAGGTTGAAAGCAATTAAAATAACTTTTAGAATCTGAAAATTCTAATTTTTGTAACAGGAATCAAACTCAGAACCTTGCACTTGCCAGGCAGGCACTTGTGCCACTGAGCTATATCTTGTCCAATGCTAATTTTTTTTTACAAAGGAAAATTCATAACTAGAAAAAAAGTATCATATCTTCCTAAGCAGGAGAAAAAAGTTCCTGAGCTAGTGGAAGATGTTATATTTGCTATGAATTGATAGACAAGATGCCAGTATCTCTACTATATAAAGAAATCTTTCACGCCAGTGAGAATAAAAGATAATCATGTTCAAATAAAATAGAAAATCAGGCAAAAGACATGAACAGGTCATTTTCAAAAGAAATATAAATACATTTAACATGAAAACAAATTTAGTATGGCTAATATTCCAAGAAATGCAGAAATAATACCATATATCAGATTGGCCAGGATTAATAAAATTGACAAGGGTGGTGGTGATGCATTGTTGCATACAAACCCACATACACATTCTGGAAAATGGTTTGGCAATAATAACAAAAAAAAATCCTTTAAAACATACATAAAGCTAGCTGTACTGGTTAATGTCTATAATTCCAGCAGTTTGGAGGCTGAAACAGGAGGCTCTTGAGTTTGAAACCAGTCTCGGATACCTAAGGAGACCTTTCTAAAAATAAATAAAGGTCATAAGCTGTGCATAGCAACAGGGATGCAGTTCCGTGGCCTTTGGTTTCCAGCACCATAAAAAAAAAGAAAAAAGAGGGGCTGGCGAGATGGTTCAGCTGTCTAAAGCACCTGCTTAGGAAAACTTAGGAACTGGAAGGACCACGGTTCGATCCCCAACACCACATGCTGTGCCAACCCCAGCTCCAGGGCAGGCTGAGTGAGCCATAATACAAAAAAGTAAATAAACAAATAAATAAATTAATTAAAAAAAAGAAAAACAAAACAAAACCTATCCATTCCTTTCATTCATATTTGTCCTAAAGAAATGGTACACAGCAGAAACATACATGTATGTGTAATGACAAGTATGTAAGCATTCAATAAATATTGCTATAATCAAAATGTTAACAGCTACAGTAATTATGCACTGATACAATTTTTTACAGTGAGTTTTTTTTTTTTTTTTTTTTTTTTTCTGTATTCAGTACAGGATCTACAGGGTATCACTACGTAGATCCAACTTGTAGTGATTCTCCTGTTTTTAGCCTCCCGGAAAACAGGGATTCCAGGCTGCACCACCATGCCCAGTCTCAATCACAGCCTCAGCACACCCTGGGGCAGGGGTGCAGCACAGCAAACTGGGATTGAACCCCAGCCACTGCGCTGTGCTAAAACAGGAGCTTTAGTCTGCTGAGCTATCAGGCCAGCCCTGTTTTGGTTTTTTGAGAGAGTCTCAAGGTAGCTCAGATTGGCTTTGAATCTGGCCACTATGTAGCCTAGGCTGACCTCAAACTTATAGCAGTCCTCCTGCCTCAGCCTCCCTAGTGCATAAGGGTTTACAGGCATGTACCAATACACCCAGCCAAGAATATTTTTAAGGGGCCGGTGAGATAGCTCAGCATTTAAAACACCTGCTTAAGCAGGTCTATGCAGGTGCAAGAGACCACAGTTGGATCCCTGACACCATATGGGGGGTTAGCCCAGCCTTCAGGATGGGCTGAACCAGCAAAAAAAAAAAAAAAAGGAATATTTTTAAGAAACAGTAGCTTCATGTATGCAACTACTTTCTCTTAGTTCAATAAGAAGAAATTTTTGTATCACTAATGATTAGAAAAATTATCATGTCTTCATCCTATGCTCTAAATAACTATTCCGAGGACAACAACAACAACAAAAAAGAAACAGTAGTTTCAACTTTGGGAAAAAATACTAACAACCCTGGAAATTGCATGCCAGAAAATTGGTTTTCAACCTTCACTATAAACAATGAGAAAAGGCTGAGGCAGTAGTATCACTGAGAGTTTGAGGCCAGTCTAAGCTACAAAGTGAGTTCAAGGCCAGCCTGAACTGCATAGTGAAACCCTGTCTCAAAAAGACAAAATAAATAAACAAATAAATAAGAAATCAGTGACATAGCAAGTAGCTCAAGAGCAAGGTACTCCATATCGCAAAAGTAATTTCCTGGGGCTGGCGAGATGGTTCAATGGCCTAAAGAGCCTGCTTAGGAAAGCTCAGGCAACTGCAGGGACTGCGGTTCGATCCCCGGCACCACATGCTGTGCCAGCCCCACCACCAGGGCAGGCTAAGCCAGCCACAAAATAAATAAATAAAGAAACAAACAAGCAAACAAATAAATTTAAATAATAAAAAATAAAAGAAATCCAGACATTTTTTTTTTTTTAAAGTAATTTCCTTAGGACAGCAATTTGCTATTGTTTTTAGTTTGGTCTTTTGCAGACAGGATTTCACTATGCAATCCAGGGCAATCCAGGCTGGCTTTGAACTCACAGTAATCCTTCTGCTCAGCTTCCCAAGTGCTGAGATTACAGGTATGGGCCACTAAGCCCGGTCAGTATATATTACAATAATTTAATCATATGGAAAAGGGATAGATAGCATCTTGAATAAAATAGCTGGGCATGGTGGCCTATGCCTATAATCCTAGCACTCAGGACCAAGGCAAGAGTATTGCTGCAAATGCAAGGCCAGCGTGGACCATGTAGAAAGTCTGAAGCCAGCCTGCACTACGTGGTGAGACTCTGTCTCAATCAAGAAAAAGAAATAACACTTATTTTGGTACATTTTTCTATTATGTCTCTCAGACAAACTAAGTTATAACATCTCAGCACAATACCATAGACTAGTTTTGAAGATTAAACATGGGCTGTCAGTCCAAGTGATATTGATACCTTGCTTATTTTCTGCTGCCAGTGAAAATGCAGGCAATTCTTAGTAACAATCGTTCACATACTTCCTGCATCAGAGGTAGCCATCCAGCATCTGTGTTAACCCAAGTCACCACTCCAGATGTCTCTTTTCTTCTATTTGTTCTTTGTTGGAGCTCTTGCTATTGTCTTCTTCTAATGGGTCTCAGTATCTCATGGCAGAGGAGATGGTCCTAATCCATCAGACAACTTGTTAATAATTCTTTCTTTCTCTCTTTTAGACAGGATCTTGCTTTGTAGTATAGGCTGACTTGAGCTCTCTATAATAGCCCAGGCTGACCTCAAACTCGCAGGAATCCTCTTGCCTCAGCTTCCTGAGTGCTGGGATTACCTATGTGCACCATCATATTTGCCTTGTTAATAATGAATTTTAAGGACTGAGAGTGTAGCTTAGTGGTAGAGTGCTTGCCTAACATGCACAAGGCCCTGGGTTTCTATCCTTAGTATTAAAAAAAAAAAGTATAATATTTTTTAAAATTTATTTATGTTATGGCCAGCCCAGCCTGCCCTGGGGGTGGGGCCGGTGCAGCATGTAGTGCCAGGGATCGAACCATGGCCCCTGTAGTTGCCTAAGCAGGTGCTTTAGACCACTGAGCTATCTTTCCAGCCCCAAGTATAGTATTTCAAAGAGAAAGTATGTTAAGGTCTCAGTCTCTTTCCTTTCAAAATACTCATTGCCAAATTTGTAAATTTTCCAGAAGCCATGCCTACATTTCCAAAGGAAATTATGGCATATTAAATTGTTTTTTTGAGACAAGGTCTTACTATCTAGCACCGGATAGTCTTTTTTTTTTTTTAATTTAATTTAATTTTTTTGCAGGACTGGGTTTGAACTCATGACCTTACACTTGCCAGTTAGGCACTTGTGCCATGAAGCTCCAGATAGTCTTGAACTCACTGTGTATCCCAGGCTAGACTTGAACTTTTGGTGATCCTCCTGCCTCAGCATCCTCAGAGCTGGGATTATAGGTGTTTGTCACCACACCCAGGTAGAGGCCTATTTTATAAATCATGAGAGTGAAGTCCTCATAATCTAATCATTTCCCAAAGGCCCCACCTTCTAATACTGTCCCATTGGCTATTAGGTTCCAACATATGGATTTGGGGTACATCGACATTCAGACCATAGCAGAGAGTCAAGTTCGTGGATTGAGGGGGCTGGAGCTATAGCATAAGTACCAGCCTGGCAAGCACAAGGTCCTGAGTTTGATCCCTGGTACCACAAAAAAAAAAAAAAAAAAAAAGTGTAATAAGTTCTTAGATAGACACATAAGTATTCAATTTGCTTTTCACAGATGCCTTTTTCTTGTTCAATCTGCTTTATCTTTTCTTTCTTCACATCTAGGAAAGCATAGAGCCCAATGATGTTTTCTTATGCACGTAACAGCAGGGCCACCACCCCTCCAGGAACTAGCTGCAGAATGTAACCACTGGCAGTGTGGAGGATACAAAGATCACCCAGAGTCAAGGCTAGCTCAGGCACTGAGAGGCCCAAAGAGGGGTGTCTCCACCAAGAGCACCCAACAATCAGGGAGACTCTGGGAAAAGAAAAAGCCACCAAGTGGAGTTAACTTTTATTTAGAATATCACTATAAATACTCTAAAAATGAGAAAAAGCAGTTTAGGCCAGGAGCCGGCTAAAGGTTAGGCAGTTTTTCTTGGGAAAATGGGAAGGGAAATGTCACACACAACAGGCTTCACTGATCTAAACTATGTTTAACCATTTGGTTCTCACACAACTTTGTGTGCTTTTACCCCACAGTGGATTCTCCCAAACCCTGGGGGCTTTTTGCCTCGCTCCTCCATTATTTGTGCGCTTTTGCCCCACATTTAACCATGCGCTCCTCTGGAGCCATTGGTTTTTGTTCTGTAGTTCAATCATTCAGTTTAATCATTCACTCCTGGACAGGTTCTCTGCAGAAATTCTCTAGCTTTTTTCTACCAAAATGCCAGTTAGGTTCCTTTACACTGTTTTGGGTTCTTGATTCACAAATATACACAAAGTAACTGAGTCAGCATGGCAGTGAGACATTCTGTTGGGGTCTACTAAGGAGATGATGTTACAACTCAGATGCAAGGAATCACTTTCATTTAGGTTCAGGCCTTCACTCCAGCTGGTTGAACAGAAACTCAGTGGCAACATCCTCTTTAAACCCAAAGATTTTCATTACTTATTTATTATTTGTTTGTATTTATTTATTTAGTATTTAGTACAGGGTCTGTAGGGTCTCACTACACAAACTGGACTCGTGATTCTCCTGTTTTCAGCCTCCCAAGCACTTGGGTTACAGGCGCATGCTACCATTCCCAGTCTCAACTGCCATCTCAGCACTTCCTCGGGGGTGGGGCCAGCATGGCATGCCCCGGATGGAACCCTGCTGCTAAGCTCTGCCTAAGCAGACACTTTAATCTGCTGAGCTATCTGGCTGGCCTTTCATTACATGTTGTTGTTGTTGTTGTTGTTTTTTACCGGACCGGGGTTCAAACTCAGAACCTTGCGCTGCCAGACAGGCACTTGTACCACTGAGCTATCTCCCTGGCCCTGCCTTTCAATACATTTTAACCTCCGAGTTTACTTGGTTAATTTCTGCTTCTCCCCATAGCCCTGCTCCCAGTCCTAGGAATTAAACCCAGAATATTAACCCTGAGCTACATCCTCAGGCCTCTTTTTGTTTTTATTTATTTATTTTTATTATTTTATTTTTAAATTTTATTTATTTATTTTGCGAGACCAGGGTTTGAACTCATGACCTTGCACTTGCCAGGCAGGCACTTGTGCCACAGAACTATCCCCAGCCTTCCTATTTTTTAAAAATTTTTTATTTTGATGTATTTTGTGCAGAGTCTCACTACACAGCTTGGACTCTCCTGTTTTCAGCCTCCCCAGCAATGGGGTTACAGGTATGCACCACCATGCCTGGACTGTCACTGGAGGGGCAGGGGCAGCACAGCATGTGGTGCCAGGGAATGAACGCCATCCCACGCTTACCTAAGCAGACACTTAGTCCGCTGAAGTATCTCACTGGCCCTGTTTCTATTTTTAAGTCACTAAGTTGCTCAGGCTGGCCTCAAACTTGGGATTCTCCCAGAGTAGTGCATTATAGGTCTGTGCCTCTAAAATTTTGTTGCGTTGGCATTCTACACATTGCAGCTTCTTCAGCAGCACCTGCACTTACTTTGCAGCAGGTCAGTTTGCTTCTGAACTCTGCAATCATTGCCTATGCCAAGATACGCTGCACTGCCAGGACCAAGGGTAGGACTTGGGAGGACAAGCCGAGCATGGGGTAGAAGCCAAGTTTACTGTTGACTGTGGCTCAGGAACACTCTCTGTATGCACAGACCACAGTTCGGTTATTCATTCACCAGCTGGTGGACATGGGGGTATTTCCACTTTTTGGCTGCTAGGAGTGCAGCTATGAACACTTGTGTACAAGACTTTTTGTGAGCATATGTCTTCAGTTCTCTTGGATAATATAACTAGGAGTGAGTCATATAGCAATTGTATGTTCAACTTTCAGAGAAATGGCCAAAATCTATTTCAAAGTTGCAGTACCATTTTATATCTAAGATATTTTGGCACTTTATTTTATTTATTTTTTTTTAAATTTTATTTATTTATTTGTTTGTTTGCTTGTTGTGTTTGTTTCTTTATTTATTCATTTTGTGGCTGGCTCAGCCTGCCCTGGTGGTGGCGCTGGCGCAGCATGTGGTGCCGGGGATCGAACTGCAGTCCCCGCAGCTGCCTGAGCCCTCCTAAGCAGGCGCTTTAGACCACTGAACCATCTCGCCGGCCCCTTGGCACTTTATTTTTACTATTGCTTGAATCTATATATTTTAGACTTTATTTTTATAATTATGACTTTTATAACCCATGAAATGTTTTTAGAAGTGTTTTAAAATTTCTAAACTGGGGGGCTGGGAGATAGCTCTGTGGCACAAGTGCCTGCCTAGCAAGTGCAAGGTCATGAGTTTGAACCCCAGTCCTGCCAAAAAATAAAAAATAAAAAGTAAAATAAAACTTCTAAACTGAAAAGTCTTTTCTAGTTATTTTGCTCTTATTAGTGACTACCTTAATTGGATTAAGTGATCAGAGAAAGTTGAATGAATCATTTGTAGTCTATCAATAGCTTTATGACATTACTTTTTTTCATTTTTAAAACTTTATTTATGTATGTATTATGTATGTATGTGTGTGTGTGTGTATGTATGTATGTGTGTATGTTATGTTGGGCTCAGCCTGCCCTGGGGGTGGGGCTGGAGCAGCATGTGGTGCCAGGGATCAAATCGCAGTCCCTGCGCACTTGCCTAAGTCTGCTTTAGACCACTGAGCTATCTCACCAGGCTTTTATGACTTATTACTATAGGTACTTTTCATAAAGTTCTGCTTGTGCCTAGTATTATAGATAGCTAAGTTAGGTAAAAATATTATAGGTTGGGCAGGGCTGAGCCCTAGAGAGAGTCAGTGCAAGAAGAAAACTCCTTACAACAGTACCTGGAGGTACATCTGTTGAAGCCCAGACCTCAAGACAAAAATGGAGGCCGGGTGTGGTGTGCATGCCGGTAATCCCAGCACTTGGGAAGCTGAGGCAGGAGGATCAGTGCAAGTTCGAGACCAGCCTGGGCTACGAAAGTGAGCTCAAAGCCAGCCTGAACTACATAGTGAGACCCTGTCTCAAAAGCCAAAAAAAAAAAAAAAAGACAAAAATGGAATGACCATGCCTACAATAAATTATAACACCTGGCCTAATAAAGTCTATGTAGACATCAGTCACCTCAGTGGGTGACCAAGACCCTAGGACACATCATTTCCTAAAAAAGTTCTTTTTTTAAATTATTTTTTCTTTCCATGTATACTTGCTATGTGACTTAGTTTCCCATGGATCAATATGACCAAAGCAACTATACTTACAATCTTATTGGCTGATCATGGCCTTAACACATTTTTTAACTTTGTAGTTGTGCCCTAAACAACTTCTCCTACAAGGCGGAGTCCTCGGCAACCTGTTTGGGTCCTCTTCTGCTTCTCAGGAGCTGTATCTCTTCTTCACTGTGTGTGCTATAATTGACATCAGCAAAATTCAAATTGTATAATAACCTTGATCACATGTACATGTCTCCCTGTGAGCATGTTCACTATTTATCAGCACAGAACTGGCTGGCAGCCTAGAGCCACAGGGCCACTCAGACCCTCTGGAATATAACATCCCTTCCCAAGGAAGTCTAGCCAGTGATGGGGATGGCCAGCAGTGCCAAGTTTTTCCTGTTCCTTGAAAAGCTCTTCTATAAACAGTCTGTGGTAAAACGCTCTTTTGAGGTGATTGAGACTTTCTCAGAGCTGCACTGAAGTTGAACTGTCTTTTGCCTATTTTGTTTTCCTTTTCGTTTTTAATGTGTTTAATTGTATCTTGATCTGAAGACTTTTTCTATTGTCCTTCCACAAGCATTTTCTCCCCAGTAAGTCTCCTATACTTTTTTTCCCTGTATTTTAGGGAAGGGTCTATAGGGTATTCGAGGTCTCACTACTAGATTGGACTCGTAGTGATCCACCTGTTTACAGCCTCCCAAGAGCTGGGATTGCAGGTGTGCACCACCATCCCAGTCTTAAATGCTGTCTCAGCACACTCCAGGGGCAGGGCCAGCACAGCTTTAAAGGTCTTCTATACTTTTAATTCTTCTTGGTGCTGGCTCCTGGAAGATCCAAACTGACAGTCAAGAATATAAAAATATTAAAAAGGGAAACAACTCTAACGTCCATGGCAGATGAATAGATAAATAGAAGATACATTTAAGAAAATAAATACTTAAAAAACAAAGAAGGACTGGGAAGATAACTCAGTAGAATAAGTACTTGCCTGGCAAGTGCAAGGGCCTGAGTTCAATCCCTGGTCACACAAAAAACAAAACAAAACAAAATAAAACAAACTTTTGGGGGCTGGGGAGATAGCTCAGGGACACAAGTGCCTGCCTGGCAAATGTAAGGTCCTGAGTTCAATCCATGGTCTGCAAAAAAAAAATAAATAAAAGAAAGAAAGAAAGAAAATAACATTGCAGAAAAAATTTAAAAGTATTTCTTATTTATAACTATTGTATTATCAATAACATAAAAAACAGAAAATTCTTTCAGTGTTAGAAACTGTTTCAGGCCAGCCAAATAGCTCAGTGGATTAAAGCACCTGCAAGCAAGCACAGGGGCAAGGGGTTGAATTCCTAGGCGTGCCATGCTGGCCTCATCCCCGGGGCGTGCTGAGTTGGCAATTGAGACTGGTCGTGGTTGCACATGCCTGTAACTCCAGCTCTTGAGAGGCTGTAAATAGGCAGATCACTATGAGTCTGATCTAGTAGTGAGACCCTGAACACCCTGAAGACCCCTAAAATACAAAACAAACAAAACAAAACAAAAATACTGTTTCACCAAAGTATTATTCAGGAATTAAATAGGAAAGATTACAAGGATGAATCTTTTTTGTTTTTGTCTTTTGAGAAAAGGTCTCACTTTGTAATGCAGGACGGCCTCGATGCAGTACAGGCTGACAGCAATCCTCCCGCCTCCTGACCAGTTATATAGCGCTGAGTGTTAAAAATAAATCAGTAAAAAAGAACAAGCATGGTGGCATGCACCCGTGATGCGCTGAGCAACGGCAGCTGAGTGCGGGGCTGGGATGTGGCTCACTGGTAGAGCTGAGAGTGTGTGTGAGGCCCTTGTTTTGGAAACAAAACGAAAGAAAATACTGAAAATAAAAAGATAGATGAAAATGCTGAGAGCAAAGAGAGTATACTGTATGATTCTATTTATACGAAATTTTAGAACAGTTGGGGGTGCGTAGGGAACAAACTGGAAAGGAGCATCAGGAATCTCTCTTTTTTACTCTTTTTTTTTTTTTTTGCAGGAATGGGGTTTGAACTCAAGACCTTGCACTTGTGAGGCAGGCACTTGGGCCACAGAGCTATCTTCCCAGCACCTAGGAATCTTTCTGAGAATGAAGTCATTCTATATCTTACTAGTGACATAATATCACGGTTGAATACATTTTCAGAATCCCGCTGTGTATATTCAATATTTATTCATTTCACTGTCCTATACAAGTTTGTATCTCAATACAAAAGTATAGAAACAATTCTTCCTCTGATTATGCCACGTTACTTTTTCTCTTATATCTCTGCCCATGTCTGCTCTGTATACTTGAAGGCTGTATTATGTCTCTGCGAGTTTAGAATATTCCTAGTGAACTGCATATTTCCAGTTCCACACACACACACACACACACACACACACACACACACACTTGTCCTACCTACTCAATTCTAATTAATTTGTTGTTTCTTTCTTTTTTTTTCAGTACTGGGGATTGAACTCAGGACCTTGTACTTGCCAGGCAAGCACTTACTCTACTGAGCTATCTCCCTGGCTCCAGGTGTTTCATTTTAATCTAACCTATTTGTAATGTTCCAGCAAGTGGACTTGTTTTAGGATTTTTTTTTTCTTTTTTGTATTGGGTTTGCATTGAACCCAAGCAGGAGCACGTGCAACCACAAAACTAGCTGCCTGTTACTCATTCCAGCTTGATACCCTGTCACTTGTATATTCCTACCTCTTGGGCTTTCACCTCTGGCTTCAGTTCAGAATCAACTAGCCCCTGAGAAGCAATTGTTTGGCCAAAACAAACAGTAACCTGGGGGAGATGGAGGATTTCACAGAGGCACTCCAGACAAATGAGCAAGAAGGCTTGGTAAGACTGAGCTCAGTAAGGGAGTCTGAGGTAGGAGGATTGTTGGGAGTTTGGGACCAGCCTGGGCTATAAAGTGAGCTCAAAGGCAGCCTGAGTTGACCAAAAAAAGAGGCTCAGACCCACTACATAACGCAGAAAATACAGTAACTTTACAGTGGTAACAAGAAGCGGCAGCCTCGGCCTTGTCAAGTACAGGCTTAGCTTAAGTTGCGGGAGGTTGAAACCTTAATAACTCTGCTCTTTTGAGCGCTGGTCTTTCTTACAGGCATGTGGTGCAACGGGAAGGCACTATTTGGGGCACACAAACCCCAAGTGGGCATTAGTAAGTGTGAAGTGAAGGATATTTACCTGTGGTCACTACTGGGCTCTGGTAGCTCTAGTCCTAACACCTGCAAGGTGACGAACCCAAGGCAAACGCCAGGTGCAGACCACCGCACTCACGGATGAACGCGCCAAGCACCACCCAACCCTGGGCGTTTTGTAGAAGCCTCTTTCTGATTGGTCGACTCCTGCCAGCTCTCAAGTCAATCAGAGGAGAATGTAACACACTTCCGGTGTCGGGGTCTACAAACGCTGCCACTTACTCAAGGACTGTCACGGAACACCACCTGCCTCCTGCCGCTTCCTCTGCGTCTCCTAACTTGTTATCTTCAAAAAATACTTTTCATTTGTGTCAGAAATCTGCACTTAGGTGGTTAAAAGCAAAGGACAAGAAGTTCCCTGTTGGGTCTGCCAACCTTCTGAACCAACAAAAAGACTCAGTACCAACTCGCATTATCCAATAAATTGGATATCATTTTGTATATTAGTAATAGTTACAACAGTGCTAATGGGACTTCATTTCAGAGACTAGCTGGAAGATGAAACTATACTTTGGCTGTCTATGGTAGAGTCATTTGTATAGTTGCAGTTATAGTCCCAGAACGCCATATTGAGCTGGAGATTTTTTATTATAAAATGTTATTACTTTACTTTAAAAGCCTTGCTAATGTAGTTCAGGCTGACTTCGAGGTCATTATGAGCCCAGGCTGGCCACGAATTCATGGCCACTTTCCTGCCTCACCCTCACTGTTCTGGGACGACAGGCGTGTGTCACCAGACCTGTCATAACTGTTACTAGTTTACAAAAAATAAGTTAAATGGCTAACTTTGGTTTCTGGTTGCATGTGAGGATTTGAATGACTTTTGGTCCCTAGCGGCTCCTGTAGCATCCCTAGTAACCGCGACCCTAGTAACCGCTCGCAAAGACCTGCTAGGTCGCGGAAGGCCGCGCCAGTTTATCCGCCCCGGGCCAGCGCTGGCGCTGAGGCCTCGGAGGTGGGGTGATGGCTGCCTCGCACCGGGAGGCGAAACTGGCGGCCGCCAGTCTTCACCTCCCGGTAAATCCCCAAACCGGGGCGCGGGTCGCCCAGTACGAGCGTGAAGACCTCTTAGAAGCCCTGGCGGCGGCAGCCTCGCCGGAGGAGAATGAGGTGGTGTCGCGGCCCGCGCGGGCGTGGGTAATGCGAGGACGGGACTGGGGCGGGGGCTGGGTGCGGCTCCGATCTGGTGCGGGTCCCAGCCCACCCGGACAGGCTGGGCACACCGTGCCTTGTGCAGACCTCCTTACCTGGTGATCCTGGTCTACCACTTTCTTCGCCCCTCCGAAAAAAAATACTCAAAACCGATGTGTTTGAAATTTTTCTTAAAAAAAATAAAATAAAAAGGGGCCGGGGAGGTAGCTCCGTGGCACAAGTGCCTGCCTGGCAAGTGCAAGATCGTGAGTTCGAACCCCGGTTCCGCAAAAATAAAATAAAATAAAATAAAATTTTTCTTTACTAAAGAGATTATACTAAAACTACACGAAACTATACTATACTATACTAATATTATAGTAAAGAGGACTTTTTTTCTACTGTGCTCCACCCCTCCCCCCACGCATCTGTTGAACAGGTAATTTTTTCCCACTTGAGAAAGGCTGTTCCACCCCATAATAACATAAAAGTTCAGGTGAATCAGCTGTGCCATCCAGGTATATTTTTAACTTATTGGTTACTCGCATATTTTAGTACAGTACTTTAGGTGTTTAAAACCATCAAGAGTTCCGTGGATGGGCAGACACAGATACAGATAAGCATCCATGCAAGCAGTTTACTGAGATCTCAGGGTTTCCTTTAGGGTGGAGTCTTGTAGTGATTAGTTTTTCAGTGTCAGATGTAGCATGCCCACCTGTGCAGCAGGTGGAGACCAGACTCTGCCATTTGATCTGTTCACTTAGATGATGAGAAGCTTGAATTTTTGATATAAATCTCTATCCACAGTTAAAGTTTCTTAATACCATATGCCAAAAGCTGCTCAAATACAAAACATTATGGTCCAGAGCTTATGAAAATCACCGAATATTTTAACATTCTAGTCCTTGTAGTGTATATTAAAACTTCAATGAGAGAATCTATAACTGAACGTTTTATGGCTAATAAAACATACGGGTAGACAACCTGAGGTTGTAAGGAGTAAGGCAGATTGCGTCCCTGAATGTGAATTAGAATGGAGCTCTAGGACCACTTTCCTATGGCTATCCTTCAACACAGTGTACAACAGTAGGTAGCAGAAGAGACAGAGTGATGACGGAAAGAGATTAGAGTGGAGGGAGGGATTTGGAGTCCTGGATTAGGATGTGTTTTCTTTCTTTTGGATCTATTTTCTGTTACTTGCTAGGCGTGATTAGGGTGTAACTTTCTTAGATCTCAGTTTCTTTATAAAAGTTCCGTAAGATAGCTTCATGGCACAAGTGCCCACCTGGCAAGTGCAAGGCCGTGAGTTCAAACCCTGTCCCGCAAAAATAAATAAATAAATAAAAGTACTATGATAATTATTTCTCTTTCCCATCTCATCCGTTAGTTAGAACCAAATGAAAGAATGTGTGCCATATCTCGAGAGGACTTGATATAAATTAACACTAATTATAACAACTGCCCATGGGACTGTCATTTGAGCAAACTGCTTGAAAATTAAGTTTCACTTTGGTTTGCAGCAGTTAGTCATTTGTATAGTTATAATTATATTCCTAGAATGCCATGTTAGACTACAGATTTGTATTATGAACTGTTACTACCTTAGCAGTGATCATTTTATGCAATGAACTAGTTTCAAAAGACTAGGATCTTACCAGAAAAGTTTGCCACTGTTCTGAGACCACCACACATGAAAGACCAAATGGGGAGTAACTGACCACAGTAAGCCTGATGGCCAGGGTGCACCAGGGCTGTGACCAGAAGTGCTGAAAAGGCAGAAAAGAATGCAGAAGCCAGTCTTTCCCTCTTCACAGATTGGCCTGGGTCTCAATCTTGATTTTTTAAGGTTGACTTGTCTCAACTTTGTCATTTATAAAATACAATAACTCATACTATCTCCATCCTACAAGATTTATTCAAAATCTATCACAATAGGCCTCTTTTAGTCTTCTGATTTTGCTGACACCAGGCCACCAAAATCACCCACCCTTTCCCTGGATCATGCCCATATGCTTTCTCTTTACCCCTCAGCACCCACACATCCTTTGGAGGATTTTGTGCCCATCTTGGGTTGAATGTGTTCCTTGAATCTAGCTTTAATTGGAGATGTCAGTTCATAGGTCCAGTCATGTGGCTAATGACGTGGCTAAAAAATATTGTATATTTCTTTTTTGTTTGTTTTGTGGTACTGGGGATTGAACTCAGGACCTTGCACTTGCCAGGCAAGCGCTTATTCTGCGAGCTATCTCCCCAGCCGTATATTTCAAAGTTAAGATTTGACTGAATTTTCTAGTGGAATAACATTCTATTTTTCAACAAGTATTCAGCATTTATTAAATGTTCAGTGGTGAACAAAACAGACGTAGCTCATATCATCAGAGGCCTTTCAGCTTGGTGGGGAAGCTAATCAACAGAATGTGAATAGTCAAAGGACTGAAAAATAGGAAACACTGGAAAAGAAATGAGCAGACTATGATGATTAAAGAAGAAATAAGTAGGAATGTACTTAAACTGAGTTGTTACCTGTACACCTGTACCTGAAAGATGAGAAAGAACAGGCCTTGAAAGAGGGTGTTGTACATAGAGAACAGCATATGCAGAAATTCTAAGGTACAAAGAGAGCTTTGTGTGATTAAGAACCTGAAAGAAAGGCAACAGGACCAGGAAGTGTGGGGGGAGATGGACATAGAGATTATATATATATATATAATCTGTTTACATTTGGAGAGACCACTCTGATGTGTTTGTAGGAAATGATCAAAGCATTTGATGAAACAGAGGTAAGAGGGGTAAGGAGACTGGTTAGGAGGCTGTTGTAATTCAGGTGTCTGAGACAGTCATTTGGACTTAAGAGTCCATGGGTGATGACCAGATGTAGACAGGTTGCTGGAGAATGTTGAGACATACTATTGGATTCAATGTAAAGGACAAGAAAAAGGAAGAAATCAGGGAGGTTTATTCCAAGGTTTCTGGTTTGAACAGCTATGTGGAGGGTGATATTGCTAAATCAGGGACCATCGGTGGAGGAATAGGTCTGAGGGGTGAGTGGAAATCAAGGTTTCAGTTTTTAAACATGGTGAACTTTAGATGCTTGTGGAACCATGGAGAAATGTGTAGAGGACGTTGGGCTATGGAGATCTAATGGGCCTGGGCTGGAGATTTATATTTTCAGCATTCCTAAAACAGCAGCAGTGGATAAGGTCACTTCAGGAGAATGCAGAGAAGGCTGCTGTAGAGTAGTTAAGAACCACAACATTTAGAATGGGTTTGGAGCCTAAATCCTAGCACTTAGGAGAATCACCACAAGTTCAAAACTAACCTGGACTACACAGCAAGACCCTGTCTCAAAAAACAAACAAATCCTCAACATTCAACAGCAGGTAGAGATTAAGGAGCAGCCACAGTGATGGGAGGAGTAGGGAGGAGGACGGAGGGCCCCACCTTCATTGTAACAGTAAGGGAAAGTGTCATGCGCTGCATTTCCTCCCTGGAGGGAAGGAGCCCCAAAGGAAAGTTTCATAGATAACATGAGGGAACGTCCCTCTAATGGTTTCTGTATTCCTAGAGAAACAAAAGTTTCTTGTTGAAAAAGGTAAGGGACCATTTGGAGGGTGGGAGCAGTTAGAGGAAGGAGCAAGGGACAGGTAAACAGAACTGCCGGGGGAGGGGAGCATGGGGTCCTGGGCAGCCCAGGTGTCCGGCAGACACTACAGTGTTCAGCACAGAATTTATATTCACAAAACATCTTTTGTCTTTTCTGCTAAGCTACAAAGCCGGCCTGAGCAACATTGGTGGGACTTTATCTCTTAAAAAATAAAATCAAATGTTATATAAAGGCTTTAGGCACTGCTCCCCCACGAAAAAATCTGGATACCCATTCTCTCCCAAGTGGTAGCCTTTGTTTAAATTTGTTATATATTTTATTCTTGAGCTTTTTTAAAATCTGTATATGTTTTAATATGTGGTAGCATGTTATAAAGATATAGATCAAGCTGGGCGTGGTGGCACATGCCTGTAATCCCAGCACTTGGAAGGCTGAGGCAGGAGGATAGATGTGAGTTCGAGATCAGCCTGGGCTACAAAAGTGAGCTCAAGGGCAGCCTGAGCTGCATAGGGAGACCCTGTCTCAGAAAGGTGGAAGAGAAAGAGAAAGAAAGAAAGAAAGAAAGAAAGAAAGAAAGAAAGAAAGAAAGAAAGAAAGAAAGAAAGAAAGAAAGAGTTGTACCATCCTACAACTTAGCTTTTCTCTTTATTCATGAGGGAGCAGCCATATTAGTACATGGAGGTCTACCTCCTTGTTAACACATCCTTTCCAATGGAAAAAAATTTCAGAATTGCAGACTACCATCCTAAATATTCCCTTGGGTACTAATCTAATGAAGCCACGGATGCTAAAAGCATTCATTATCTAAGTGGGTCAAGCCAGTCTCAGGAAGATTATCTTCTGATAGAGTGGCAGCATTTACAGGGCTACACAAAATCCAAACGATTAAAGGGAGAGAATAATCATGTCCATGTCTATGTTGATGTACTAAATGTTTCTGAGTATAGACAATTACAGATGACATTAGAACTGGAAATCATTTCTTAGCTGTTCACCTATCTTTGGTAAAGCTCTGTGAGCTCTGGAAAGCTCTGCCTTGTGTTAACATTACTGAGCTGAACAGAAGTTGGATATTATGCAAAAGTTAGTGCATAAGAATTACTTATCAGGCCTGCACATCTCTTCAAAAACTACTCATCTTTTGATCTTTTTTTTTTCCCTTTTGGTGGTGGGTACTGGGAATCAAACTCAGGACCTTGCGCTTGCTAGACAGGCACTTCTGCCACTGAGTTATGTCCCTGGCCCTCTCAGTGTTTCTTAAATCAGTGATACCTTAGTTTATGAATTTAATTCACATGTGAAAAGATGGCCACGGTCATTGTCTTAGTTACTTTTACTCGTTGCTGGGACAAATACCCGACACTCAAAATGAAGGAAGGAAAGGTTTATTTAGCTCACAGCTGCTGGAGGCTTCAGTCCATATTCGGCTGGCCCAAGGCTGAGTGGAACAGGGCAGAGGGCATCCAGTTCATGGCGGTAGAACAACCAACTCACCGGAGCAGAGAGTAACAGCCCTTTAAAAAGTCTCTTTGTGCTCAGTCACTCTGACGTGGGCCCGTTGTGCCCTAGGGTGGAACCAATCACACCCCAGGATGGGCCCCTGATCCTGCTCTAGGGAGGAGCCGATCATATCCTAGGCAGGCCCAGGTCATGCTCCAGGGAGGAACCAATTGTAACACATAATCCTAGTGGATCATGACTCATGTCTCAAACTCTAGTAGTCCCCGCCCCATGATTGCATGAGGCTTTGGGGGGACAACTAGACATAAACCATAACAGTCATATTCATCACCTGATACAGAGTTTGCAAACAAAACCAAAATTTTTCCAAATGCTTCAAAAAACATTCATGAGCAGAGGCACCACCATAGCTTTTCCAGGTCAAAATACATTTGATTCTTTTTACTGAAATGATTGAGATAAAACTTTAAGAAATATTCTGGAAGAATGAATAAGAACAAATGGATGATTTTGTCTAAAAATAGTTCATTGGAATATCTTCACTGCTTTAGGGGTAGTTTCCAGTCTTTCCTTTGATGCTCAGCAGAATGAATGCAGCTCTTAGTATTTTTTTGCACAATTCAGTCATGTGTAAGAGTAACTATTATTCTTTTCCTGTGATAGAAACTTTTGTTTTTGTTTTGTCTTTTTGAGACAGGGTCTGCCTATGCAGTTCAGGCTGGCCTTGAGTTCATTTTGTAGCTCAAGCTGGTCTGGATCTCAAAGATCCTTCTACATCAGCCTCCTGAGTGCTGGGATTATAGGCGTGCACCACCATACCCAGCTTTTTTTTTTTTTGTACCAGGGATCAAACTCAGGAGCTTGTGCTTGCCAAATAGACACACTGCTGAGCTATTTCCCCAACAAGTAGGTTTTTTAAATCATAGATTTGTTAGTATTACAAATTTGCACATCAATTCTATTGAAGGAAATTTGTTTCCTTTCATTTGTTTTCTCTATTACCTGAAACAGTGCAACTCTGGCTTCTTATACACTGTTGTTAGCCCATTAAAAAAGTACATTAGCTGGGAATATAGCTTAGCAACACAGTGCCAGCCAGGCAAGCTCAAGTTTGTGAGTTCAATTCCCAGTGTCAATAAATAAGCTGATTTTTTCCAGAGCCTTAACCTGATTGAATCTGTAGTTTTCTATAACAAATATACTTTTTAAAATTTTGAGTGTTCAAAATTTATAATCATGGTTGATATATAGTCTTTTATAAATAGCGTCATAAATAATTTCAACTTTATCAACTGAGAATGTATTAAAATTTTTATATTTATAAAGAAACAGATTTTATCTCATTTATATCTGGACTATCCATATACAGCTGTGTATATACAGAATCATCTTTGTTCTGTTTTCACTGTCAGGGTCTGTGTCCTCTATAAAATTACTATTCTTGTTGCCCCCCAGGAAAGACTGTTCTAAAGCTGGATGTGGTGGCACATGGCTGTAATCCCAGCACGAGGAGGCTGAGGCAGGAACATTGCCACGAGCGTGGCCAAGTTCATGAGTTTAGGTCAGCCTGAACCACGTAGCAAGACCCTATTTCAAAAACAAACAAACAAAAAAGACTGTCTTGGAAATTCCAACCCCCTCATGGCCTCTGAGTCCCCTTTGAGGCCTCATCTCACATGCCTTCTTATCAAACGATGGAGAACTTTGTCTCCAACCCTCGTCCCCTCCTCAGTTCTGCCTTCTCTGCACTGGCCCACCTTGGAGTCTCGCTGAAGATTACAAGAAATGGCCCTGGCCTCCATTTGCTTGATTTACAGCAGGAGGAGCTGTGCTCCTCTTCATCCAGAAGGAGGCTCTTTATAGAAACTTTATAGAAGCTGTAAAGGCGATTTGTGCCAGGCGAGCTGCTGTGTGCTTGTTACTCCAGCCCGTGGGAGGCTAAAGGCAGGAGGAGCAGAAGGAGCAGAAGCAGCCTAGCGAGACAGTGTCAAAACAGGATTTTTAGAAGGGTGTAGTGATGTGGCTTAGGGTCAAGTGCGCACCTGCCCAGTGTGCACAAGGACCCTGTCCTCAATACCAGTATTGAAAACATCAAAAGTGGTCTTTTGTTGTTTTGGTCTGGTCCATTCTGCTACAATGTGAATGTACTGCATTCATTCTTGTTGGTTCATCCTGGAACCCACCTATCCATTATAAAATGGATTAAGTAGCATTTATTTTCTGGCAGTTTGATCTCACTTTTTCTTGTTCTTACAATAGGATTAGAGAAAATGTACACTACCCTCAAGTGATGTACCCTACTAAAGTGTAGACCCTTTGCAAAGCTGCATCTGGGTCAGTGTCAGTTTAATTTCTTTGATTTCAAACACCAAGTAATAGGCTTTTCCCTTGCCAGGCTGATTCTGACGCCAACTCTTCAGTGCTGGGAAGAAGTATAAGCTATGGCGACATTGTGAGCTTTTCTGACATCTGCCACTCTAACGAAGAGTATTTCAGGAAACTAGAGGAGCTGAAGGCCGCTCACATAGAAACTATGGCAAAATTAGAGAAAATGTACCAGAATAAATTAAATTTAAAGGAATTTCAGCCAGTGACCATCAGGGAAAATGTTCCTAGCAACTCTTCCAGGTAAGTGCTCAGTGCTGTTTGTGCACTGTAAAATAAAATGTACCCTAAAAATGTGAAGTGAAATTATTTTAGAATATTTTCTCTTGTCTACGGCCATACCACCCTGAATGTGCCTGATCTTGACTGATCTCAGAAGCTAAGCAGGGTTGAGCCTCGTTAGTACTTAGATGGGAGAATATTTTCTCTTAAATATTCCTTTGTGCTTTTAATGATGTATAGAGGTGTCATTTTATTCAAAATGGCCAGAGAGATAGTTCAGCAGCATAAGCACCTGCCTGACAAGAGCAAGGTCCTGAGTTTGATTCCCCAGTACCAAAAAACAGAAGTTTTATGATTTATTGGGTTACTAGGTGACTTCTTTCTCTTTTTTTGGAACAGGGGAAGGGTCTACAGGGTGTTCAAGGTCTCACTACTAGATCAGACTCATAGTGATCCGCCTGTGTACAGCCTTCCAAGAGCTGGGATTACAGGCATGCACCACCACGCCCTGTCTCAATTGCTGTCTCAGCACACCCTAGGGGTGGAGCCGGCACACAGGCCTGGCGATCGAACCACTGGCCCCTGTGCCTGCTTGCAGGCACTTTAATCTGCTGAGCTATTTGGCCGGCCCCTAGGTGACTTTTTTCTTTGAGAGTCATTTGGTGGCCTTTTGGTTTTTCCTTTTTGATGTACCACTTACCAAACTGTACATATTTGTCAAAAGGTTTATATTGTGCCATTTTATTTTATTGTGCTATTTTAAATGATATATATTAAGTTTTTGTTTTGTTTTGTTTTATTTTGTTGTCTTTTTGAGACAGGGTCTTACTGTGCAGTTCAGGCTGGCCTTGAACTCACTTTGTAGCCCAGGCTGGTCTCCAACTCACACTGATCCTCCTGCCTCAGCCTCCCAACTGCTGGGATTACAGGCATGCACCACCATACCTGGCTATAAAGTTTAATTTTAAAAGCCTACTCTAATACATAGATTAACTTATAAAGATGCTAGGCTCAGGCCAGGGAGATAGGTCAGTGGTATAAGCCTCTGCCTGGCATGGTAAACACTCAAGATTGACTGAATTCAATCCTCAGTACCAAACAAAAAGATGCTAGGCTCAGTGGCACAGACCTATAATTCTAGCTACGTGGAAGGCTGAGGCAGGAAGGTGTCAAAGTCAACCTAGACAACTTAGCGAGGCACTGTTTCAAAATTAAAAATAACTGAAGGTGTAGTTTGGTGATAGAGCACTCTCAAGTTTAATCCCACTACTGTGAAAGAAAATATCCGTGTAATACATATATAACACACAAAAAGATAGAGAAAAGAGAGTGTCAGAGAGATAGATACGTACTATACCAATGTAGTATAAGTGATTCTAATACATCTGAGGTATAGTTTATACTATATATTTATGTGTATATATATTTAGTAATATCTAGGTTCACAAACACATATGTTCACAGTTTGTTTCCCAAACAAAAGTTTTCAACAAAATTTTACTGCTATTCAAAAACTCCACATTGGGTGACAGACATAGCTGCAGCCATCTTCCCCAGAACCATAAAACAAATTAAGTTTGTGAACTGAGGGCCTGCTGTATAGAAAGTGGTACTTTGGTTCAGGAACTCAATTTACTTGATAATTGTGGTTGCAAACCAAACTGGCCTAGGACCAATTCAAATTCAAAGGTTTGGTTCATTGTTAACCTTATGAAGATAAACATGTGATTCCAGCTTAATTTTTATGTTTGTCACATACAGTTCTATTTATTCTTCTCAGTTCTGTATCAGAAAATAACTCCTGTCGTCCTGCTGTGTTAATGACATCACTTTCGGAGCCAGACTTAGGCCAGTCTTCTTCCTTGTATACTTCTTCCTCTGAAGAAGAGCTGCCCAACCTAGGAAAAGAGCATCCTAGGAAAAACAAAATAATGACCCATGCTAAGGAGCTCATCAGCAACATGTGGAAAGACTTTCATGTTAAAGATTATATTCAGGGTGAAGATACTGACTTCCAAGTAACTGAAAAAACAAGAAAGAAACCAAAAGGATGGGTGCCCACAATTACAATTCCTGTACCTTTTCAAATGATGGTTAGAGAACAGAAGAAAAAAGAACAGGCCAAGAAATCTAAATCTAATGTCGAAATGGTACAAAAACTGCTCAAAAACGAAGAAGATTCAGAGTGTAAGAAGAAGTTCCGGGCCAATCCAGTTCCTCTGCGTATCCTCCTTCCCCTTTATCATGAGCTAGTTAAGCAAAGTGAAGAAAGGAGACGGGCTAGGAAAGAGAAAAACAAAGAAGCTCTTTTGGCCTTACAAAAGCCATTTACGTTTGT
>PVKN010009864.1:0-23298 GCA_004027915.1 Capromys pilorides
ATCCAGCTGAGACACCCCAAGTCACCTGCAAAATTTAAGGGGCAAACATTTGGAAAATAATTTTAAGTTTTTACTTAGGAAGAGCCTAAGACAAAATTCGCAGGCATAACAGAGGAGGGTGGGGTGGAGGAGCAATTCCTGCATCCACACACACAGCCTTCTCTGCATAACAAGTTACTGTTTCTCCTTCCCCTTGGCAAGGATCATTCATTCCCATCCTCATGGCACAACCGCATGGCGTCTGTCGTTAACTATCAGCATAGTTCGCAGTAGCCTCTTTGATGGTTCAATCTTTGTTTGAGGTTATATCACCACAGGGGTCACACCCATGGTATGTGATCAATTAATACCAGATTTTTACTGAATTTTTGACCAAGCTGCCATGATAAACCATTTACTTTGACTTTTTCTAGATCGAAGAAATAACAGTATGTATTGCCTAATGTGTGTTTTCTTTGATAGTATAGAATGTTTTAACAATCTTCTCTTGGGTGTTTTTTTTTTTTTTTTAATGTATTTAATACAGGATCTACAGGGTCTCACTGCACAGATCAGACTCATAGTGATCCTCCTGTTTTCAGCCTCCCAAGCTCTGGAATTACAGGTGAGCATCACCATGCCCAGTCTCAGTTGTTGTCACAAGGTGCCCTGGGGATGGGAATGGCACAGAATGCCAGAGATCAAACCCTGGTCTGTGCATCTGCCTAAGCATGCACTTTAATCCACTGAGCTATCTGGCCAGCCTTTTCATTTGGGTTTTAAGAGACTTTCTTTCTTTCTTTCTTTCTTTCTTTCTTTCTTTCTTTCTTTCTTTCTTTCTTTCTTTCTTCCTTCCTTCCTTCCTTCCTTCCTTCCTTCCTTCCTTCCTTCCTTCCTTTCTTTTTTTTCTGGTGGAACCAAGGACTGAACTCAGGACCTTCAGCTTCCCAGGCAAGCACTTATTCCATTGAGCTATCTCCCCAGCCCCTTCGCTTGGGTTTGTATATGCTTATTCCTAAAATAAGAAAAGGAAATTCCAACTGGAAATTTGCTCAGAAACACACCTTGTTGGTTCAGGGCCCGCAGCACCTCCTCCGCTGCCCACAGTTCCGATTTTGTATATTCATCTGGTGTCTCACATCAGGATAGAGAAGCTTTGCTTCCCACCACAAGCAAAGGACGGCGCACATCCGGAACTTGCCCGGCAGAGGAAGCAGCGTGCGTGCAGCTTTGTCTTGGTCTGGCGAAGCTAGTTGTGACTGTCTATTGCAACTATCAACTTAGCTGGCTTGAGGTGAGGCACAGCCCTAGAGGCCATTTAGGGCAGCATGTCTTGGTGTGTCATAGGGTCATGACTTTTGGGGATTATGTCAGGCCTGTGGCCTCTTCCTTTCGGGGGCCTTGTTCTCTGGCAGTATTGATGGGAACCAATTTGCTCCGCCGCGCTTTTCCACCCTTGTGTTTCCACTTTGGATCTAGTAGACCATGGCCCAGGGCCTGAGACATCAGAGCTCAGTTAAACAGTGGTCCCTTTAAGCCACCAATGCCATCCTGCCCCAGCCGCTGTAGCAAAGCTGGCTAATGCACAGGCACACAGGATAAAGCGTGCTCAGGACTAGATTCCAGGCCTCTGGGCCAGATGTGCTGGCACATCATACACACTGCACCTGCGCCTCCAGCAGGTGGGACCAGCCCTGGTCATCAAGCATGGAAGCTGAAATACAGAACACCTATTATCAGACATTTTCAGAGAGAGGAAGAATAAATTTTCAGTTCAAATGTAGCACAAATAAATTTTTTTTTCAGGACCAGGGTTCAAACTCACAACCTTGCACTGGCTTGTGCCATGGAGCTATCTCCCTGGCTATAAATTAATTATGTAAAATATTGTTGATCATCCCATTCCACAGGCCGCTGCTTTCCCAGCGTTTTTGCTTACTACTTTTTTAAAAAAAATACGATAGCTATTTACTCAGCTTCTTGTCATGCCCAAATGTTCTGTGAATATACCGCTATGATTAGCATATCCTCTGTAACAGGCAAGATTGTACATCAAATTATATGTCATATTACCTGATTATATAAAAATGTAAAATGAAAATGATTTGTCTGTTCCCTTAAAATTCTGAGTAATTCAGTAAGAGACAAAAGGCACAAAATCTTAGTAAGATATGACACAAGAGCTGTAATACAATTCTCACTTAAATTTAACTTGGCATAATTTGTTATGAATATGCAAAGACAAGGCACTTTT
Source organism: Capromys pilorides (assembly GCA_004027915.1). Classification (NCBI taxonomy): domain Eukaryota; kingdom Metazoa; phylum Chordata; class Mammalia; order Rodentia; family Capromyidae; genus Capromys; species Capromys pilorides. The sequence continues at coordinate 2,234 of PVKN010009864.1, forward strand.
AAAACATTATATTTCCTGAGATTCTGGCAACAGCTTTACGTAACAGGATACAGCACACCAGGTCTGCCACTGAACTGATTTGTAAGTCTCAGCTTCAGTATGAAGCTGTTCAAAACAAAAACACAAAACCTGCTTTTCACATGCCAAATACCTTGGCTAGGGGCCACCAAATATAGTGGCGAACTTGGGACAGTAGCAATAGGAGTTAACAAAAGCTAAACATCGCAGCCTGAACAACATTCGCACGAAAAATAAAGTGATTATCGCTGGTTCCATAAAATTTTCCTGACTGGGTAAAACTTAACAGTATGAAACATAAAGCATGCATTTTAGAATCTTTAGCTATTAAGTTACGAAAAAGTACCAGTGTCTGTATGAACCAATTACTCTCCAAAGCCAAAGTACAGTCAAAAGTTAATTCAAATGACATGACACATTCTAAAGCTAAAAAGCGCTCGGTTTTTGCTGACGTGGAGGTATAAGCAGCGCTCTGGGCCTTTCTCGTGTGCACAGGGCTACTTCTCTGGTTCACTCAGAGCAGCAGATGACGAAGGCCACAGATGCCACCAAGCTCAATAAAGGACAGGAGGGTTCATACGCAGCTCTGACCTCCCCAGGAAGCGTGACCACTGCGTCCACAGCAACAGGAGGCGTGAGGACCAGAGGCTCACTATTCTGCTAGTTAAAGAGATAGCAAACCACCCCTCCCTCCACCCTGAAAGCTCCTTCCTGAGGTAAACAAACCGTACTCAAGGGGGAAAAGTCAAGATACACTTATCTACAGAGAAAGGATTTCAAAATACTAATGTAATCCCTACCTTAAAGAATTTAACTAGAGTCACCTGGCTGTTTCTGATTACATCTTAGAATGTATCCAGATTCATTTCTATTGATCACTAGATACCTCTAGTAAAAAATATTAGCTTTCTTCCCAAATATTTTAAGCATGAGTGTGACCGCAATGGGTTATCTCCAAGGTTATCACACAGTAGAGGAGAGAAAGTAGACTTTCAAGCTGCAGGCAACAGCTACGGCCCTTTCACACAGCGGCATCGGGGCGCCTGTTGAGCAGTCCAGGGACAACTCTGAGAACAAGAAACTCATGCACGTCAGTAAATATATTGTGATTTCACAGTTGGAATTGCCTTAGACGTTGCACTTTCCTCCTCCTAGGGCAGTCCTGGTTTTTCGTAATGTTATGGTGACTCAGGACTTGAACGAGCATGGCAGCCTTCTTTTTCTCCTTCTTACTGTGTTTCTTATGCTTCTTTTCCTTTTTTTCTGTTGCTTTTTCTCACTCTTCACTGCTTCTCTTCTTTTTCGCTCTCACCTCTTCAGTCCGATCTGATTCTGACGAGGACCAGGTGATGGAGGCTGATCTTCAGGACGCGTCTTTCTTTTCTCGGTCAGTCCTTTCACGCCCTTCGCTTTCTTGGTGGCATCCTTTGACTTCTTTAAACTGCTCTTGCTGTATGGCTCAGTTTCTGACCAGGAGCTTTCAGAAGACTTATATGAATGCTTCTTCTTTTTTCTTCTCCCTTTTTCTTGCTTCTTTCCTCATCCTCAGAATCTGAAGAACTGCTGGAAGAATCAGAGCACAGTGAAGAAGAAGATGAAGGCCTACCAGATTTCTTCTTTTCTTTCTTCTTTCTCTGTGATTTTTTTTTTGGGGGGGGGTGAGCTCTCATTTCCACTTAATAATTTCTCTCTGTGCTTTTCTACTTCTTTCTTCCAATTCTCATTCATTTTTTCTTTAAATTTAGCCAAAGCCTCAGAACCTTTGTTTTTCTTTTCTAGTTGTTCTTTCACTTCTTCCCAGGTAGGGCTGGGTTTATTCAGATAATCCTGGATGCTTGGCCCTGAAGACTGGATTGGACCTCTTGATCTGGCTGTTGCCGTTGGATTTCTGCAGGCCACCCAGTTGTCCCATTTCCCCATGGTGCAGACGGAGAGCCCAGTTAAGACTATGAAAGATGGACAAGGCTACCTGCTTACTACATTTGCCAAACCAAAGTTTACTATACCTGGGGGCTAGAGCGATAGCTCAGCTCTCGAAGTGCCTGCGTGGCAAGCACAAGGACCCTGGTTTGATTCCCAGTACCACATGCTGAGCTGGCCACCAGAAATCAGCTGTGGTGGATCTTGCGTATAGTCCCAGCCTTGGGGAGGGTAAGACAGAAAGATCACGATGAGTCTGAGTTATATACTGAGACCCAGTACTAATTAATTAATTAACTAAATTAATTAATCAATTAAAAAATTAAAAATAGAGTAGGCCAGATAGCTCAGTGGATTAAAGCACCTGCTTATGCAGGAGCACAGCGGCTTGGGTTCCATCCCCAGTGTGCTGTGCCGGCCCCGCCACCAGGGGCATGCTGAGATGGCAATTGAGACTAGGCATGGTGGCACGCATCTATAATTCCAGCGCTTGAGAGGCTGAAAACAGGAGGATCACTATGAGCCCAATCTATGTAGTGAGACCCTGTAGACCCTGTACAAAATACATTAAAAAAAAGCAACAACAGAAAAACCACCCCAAAGTTGGCTATACCCAGTGGAATTCCTTGTACCAGCCAAGAAGCCCTGATAGCAGGTTACCTGGCTAACTTTCCCGGAGGCCATGCAGAACAGCATTTGGAGCCGGAAGCCCGGGTTTCTTCCCTGATTATTTGGCCTTGGAAGATTGACGTAAATGTTCTGTAGCTTATTCTTATTTTAATTTTCTATGAAGTGGATCTAATAAATGTACACATCTTACAGATCAAAGGGAACATTAAGTGTGACAATCGATGTTAACCATTTACAAAAGTAACAGCTACCTAACACACCTGAAATCCTAACTTTTCCCGGAAAATAAGGGAATGCTGGCGTTCCCCCAGATAGCCAGCTGGAAGTGCTCTTTACTTACCACAGTAACAGTGACATAAAACGTAGAGTCCCCTCTTGCTTCATGGATTCTTTTTGCTGCCACACTCACGTTCCCTATTATAAAGGTGTCGCGGTGCACGAGACCCTCCTCCGACTGCTCTCTAGTACCTGGGCCATCCTCTCCAGAGCGGAAGCATGGCCCGGGCTGCGGAGCCCAGTGTTGCCTCTGCACTCCATCCAGCCCAGGTGCTCGCTATTTCTGACGACCAAGGTGATAACTCGTCTCTGGTCGTTCCACCGATGCAGATTCTTATCTGTTTTCATATTTCTTTGGTCATTTCAGGAGCTATGCAACAGGACGGAATTGAGACTCCTGGATTAAAATAATCAGCTTTCTCAATATTCCAGGGTACAAGCAAGGGCTTCGTTTTGTTTTAATCGCTTGACTTCATTGATAGCTAGTAGCTAGCATGCCTCTTAAAATTCAGAGAGACAACAGTGAAGAAACGATGTTTCCGTGCAAGCTTCACTGGCTCACATCTGCGTTGTTTATAAATTTTAGCTCCAACCTCCTCCCTAGCACTTTGCATGTTAATATATGAAATTCCCTCTTTCCTTGGTTAATGCAGTACAGACCTAACCCTCACGCAATGATTCCTGCCTAGGCCTCCTTCCCGTCCACTGGAGTTATTTACGTGCAGTTTTCAGACAGAAGCAATCTTTCCTATACGTACTAATAATATTTACATTTTTAAATGGAACACAGACTGAAAGCTGAGGTAGATAGTTATGAGGCCAAGGAAACAGAGATTAGGTCTTTAGCCAAGGCAGACGGCTACATATTGAAAGCATCAATATCATATTTTTGTAACTTCTATGCTCTCCCGGATGACATAGATGCCTAAAAGGAAAACTTCTTTTTTAAAAGAAACAACAGTGTTTATTAACAGCGATGGAATCACTCATATGGAGGTCAGTTATCTGAACAGCCCCCAACAATGAAGTCCAAATCATAAGAAGAAAAGGGGGGCGGAAATGACTGGCTGTATTTAAAAAAAAAATCAGTGACCAAAATATCAAATAGAAAATTAAAACTATGGAAGCAAGTATTTCAAGGGATAAAGTCAGTGCTTGCAGGAAAGCTAAGCAAGAAAAGATTATTTTAATGATACTCTAGCTGGGCATGGTAGCGCACCCCAAAAACCACAGCATTACAGAGGCTGAGGCAGAAGAACCATGGTGAGTTCAAGACCAGCCAGAGCTGCAGAGCGAGACCCTATCTCAAAAAGGCCAAAAACAAATGTTTTAATGTGTAAATTTTGAATTTATAATCAACATATAGGATGAATACAAAATTAAAACTAAGTCTGATAGTAAAATACAAGCTATATGAGAAACACAGCTTACATTTATGAACATGCGAGATTATGTTTCACGCCCTCTGTATTCTTACCTCCAGAAAATGACGGCTAGGGGAAAGAGGAATTTGTAGTCCTCCTCTTAGCCCACGCTGTTCTTACTGCCGTTCTACATCAGAGTAAGCTGTGTGTAGTCGGTTCAATGGCTAACACTTCCTGCTTTCTACTGAAGGCAGTTAGGTCTTTTGTGAGGATGATAAATAGCTCCTTCTCTGTCCAATAGACAGTTTCCCACCATATAGCTCAAGGCTAGAGGTTTGTGCTGGTGGTGCTGAGCATTTTGAAATAAGATTTTTCTTCCCGTATGTTGTCTCTGGTAGTTTGGTCTCACATCTGGTTAGCTGAAAAAGAAAACCCACATTTATTATTGCTCTTGAAAAAGAAAACAGCTACCACATTCAACTCTAAATTCGGGGTCTGTTGACTTACCATTATATGTGTTAGGCTGAAGGTTGGCAAACTCTTTCTCTAAGTGGCCAGAGAGGAACCTCTGAGGGCGCTTTGGGCTACAAAATCTCGTTTGTGTCTTCGCAGTTCTCCTGTGAGGTAAATAATGCATAGAAAGCATGTAAATGGACAGCTATGGCTGTGTTCCAATAAAGCTGCTTACCTAACGTGTCTGTGCTCTGAGTTTCATGACCCTTGTGCTGCACAGCATGGTTTTCATGTGATAAACGCATGGCTCCCTCTTCTTTTGTTTTCATTAAAATGCTACAGAAAGGTGCCTTATTTTGGTTCTCACACTTCTAAATTGTACAGTAGATAATGTAGAGACCTTTATTACACAATTGTGTTGTTTATATGTACAAATTATAAATTTAAGTTTTACAAATGTTTTTGGAATAAAAAAGGAGTATTTTACAAAAGAATTTTCAAGAAGCATAACTATTTTCTCCTAAAAATGTCACTTCTATTTTTCCTTTATTTTCATTGAACTTACGTAAATAAACATCATAAAACTGGGCATGGTGGCACGTGCCTGTAATCCCAGTGCTTGGGAGGCTGAAAACAGGAAGATCGCTACGAGTCTAATCTACATAGTGAGGCTCTGTAGATCTTCTACCAAACACAAATAAATAAATAAATAAATAAATAAATAAATAAATAAAATTGATAAACATCATAAAGAAAAATATGAAAGCCCTTTTACTTTAAAAAGAGTGCCCTAGTATCAATACCACGAATCATCCTGAAATTAGCTCTCATGGAAGAGAGAAAAATCAAGATTCAAATTAAAACTATTATCAGATGCCACTCCATGCAATCGCTGCACCATGCAAAATGTTCAGAAATATGGCAAGAGCATAATGCAGAATACAGGACTTTTCAAAACAAGGACGATCCAGGTGCATGCATCCGACGGATGACTAAGTCCCATTTGAAATCTTCATAGAAGTGCGGGATGTTAAAGAACAAAAGAGGCGGTTTCAGGCTGTTTTTCATAATTTTTCTAAGTCTTTGTTTTAAAGGAATAGAGGAGTGTTGTAAGAGTGAAAGAAAAAGAGGAGGGTGGCTCTGATGGCGCTGCATTTGCAAATAGCCCCTGCCACCTGGATAAGGTGTAGCGCTTCCAACGATGGTGGTGCTTTCGGGGATGCGTTTTAAATCAACGTAGCTCCAAAAGAAAGCAGAATCTCTGCTCCATTTCACCTTTCAGATTATATCATGTTTTTCTGGTCTTTTCCTGGGTTATAAATGATATAAGAATTTAATTTTGGAAAAATGGAGGAAGTGTGTTATTTATAGATTTAGTACAGGGGCTACAGGGTCTCACTACGTAGATCAGACTCTCAGTGATTCTCCTGTCTTCACCCTCCCAAGCACAGGGATTACAGGCTCGGGCCACCATGCCCAGTCACAGTCACAGTCTCTTCGCACCCTGGGGACAGGGCTGGCACAGCACGCGGGTGGTCGAACCCAGGTTCTGGCGCCTTGTTAAGTAGGCAGTTTAGGACACTGAGCTATCTGGCTGGGCCTCAAGGAAGTTCTGAGTCCCAATTACTACTATTATCTTAACACTGACAGCAAAACGTAAGAAAAATAAAAAATAAAAAAAAAAACAATTGCAGTTCTGCTGTGCAGGCTGAGAGACTATAAGGACTACCCAGGAAACTGCCGTGTCTGTAAAGGGATGAACAGGGCAAGGTGATGGAAGCACTGTCCCTCTCATAGGGACAAAGCCCCTCTGAGTTTCAAAGGAGATCCCCACAAGCAGAAAACACATAGTCTGAATTTGGAGAAATGTATTGTTCAATATCATTTTGACATCCTCATGAGCTCAAGTCCATGAAGGAGAGAAAAAAATTAGCTGGGTTGTCCAGTGGCTCTTCGGTGGCATCTTTTGTCAGAACACAGGAGACAAGAGTTTTGGAACATGGTCATGAAGGGTGACACTGTGTCTGATGACTCTTAAGCCACAGGACCAGAGCTGTTCTGTGTTACAAAGCAGGAAATAACTACGGTTAGGACAGACAGAGCCCTGCCGTGTCAGGAAATGGTGCGCTAAGGTGAGGAGGAGGAGCTCTCATTGTGAGGTCCAGGAAGAACTGTAGAAGGTGGAAGACGCGAAGAGCCCAGCTAATGTTGCCTCTGCCCTGTCCCATGAGTCCTCGCCCTCAGGGATCCAGGGCTGCATCGGCTACACAGTGTCACTGTCAAATCTGGGCTCTGCATTCTCATAATTAAAAGAGCCCAGAAAGCGTTACCTTTCTTGCAGTCGCTTACTTTTCTGTTCTAACAGTAGAGAGACAAACCTTTCGGGGGAGCTCCTGATGAGTCAGGAGCCGCCATGGGACTCTGATACTCAATTTTAGCCCTAGGTTAAGTCAAGGAGAGAAGAGACTCAAAATTAGAATAAAATAAAAGAACTCATTAAAGACCTGATATATGCAGGAGCGTTTAGGCTCAGATAAGACTTTGAAAGAAGGTTCTAATAAATAGCCCTTCACAGTGTCAAGAAATACACAAGGACTCCTCTCTCAGATGCCATCACTTAAGCAAACCCAGTGACCACTCCATATAGAGAAATTAGCAGAAACTCAGTTTCCTGCCACGAGGTCTAGCTGGGCTGTGACTCGGGCAGAAACTGTGAATTCTGTATTCTGAAACTTGGTAACAGTAACAGTCTAAGCCTTATGGCTACTAGAGACTTGTTGAGATGCTAGTTAGCTGATGGGTTTCACTATAAACAAGTGCTCAATAAAGCTTGTTGTGTCCTTCAAAGATAAAATATAAACCGGGCTTCATCAGCACATGCCTCAAAAACCAGCAGGCAAGGGGCTGAGGTAGGAAGCCTGAATTGGAGGCCAGCCTGGGTATCTTAGTAATAGCCCATCTTGAAAAGACAAAGAGCCCAAAATCCCAACATCCCCCAAAAAAAGAGGCAAAAAATGAGAGGAAAAAAGTCAAGAATTACAAAAATAATTACAAAAATCAGAAGTAAAGGAAATCACAAGTACTGTCCCTTCACAGAACAAAGCACAAGGTTCAGTCTATTTCCACCTCTAGGTAAGATAACAAAACAAAATAATTTTGACACTGGTGCTGCCAATTCCGAAGTCAGTGTTATGGTTTGTGTCGAGTTGTCCCCTCATAGCCTCCTGCAGTCTTTAGATCAGGCTTCTGGAGACTGTGATTAATTCATGATCCAATGCTGGATTATGGGTGTAAGTGCTACACCCCGTGGGGCTGACGGCCTGAACACAACATAAGGGAGGGAGAGAGGTTTGGTAGCTGCTGCAGCCACAGCCCTCCCCTTTTGCTCTTGCTGTTTTGCTGTTTTCTGCCACCATGAACTGCTGCCCTCTTCCGTGTGTCACTCTGCCTTGGAGCCAGCTGAATATGGACTGAAACCTCCACTAATTGCGAGCTAAATAAACCTCTTGTTCCTTAATTTTGGGTGCCAAGTATTTTGTCCCAGCAATAAGAGAAAAGTAACTGAGCCAGCCAGTGACAATAACATTTGCTCAAATGTCTTCTCCCTCCTCCATATAAGCTCCCATCTCGGGAAAGGGTGTGGCACAGATAGAAAGCTGCACACCTCAGTGCCAGGAGAAATAGTTACCAGTCTACCATTCATTGTAAGTAAGGCTGCGATGCAAACACACGAGACTGACTTTTCTTTGTTTTGTTTTTTTCTCTTTCTCTGATGGACCTAAATGACCACCTGGTATTAAGGTAGTCATGGAGTTCAGGCCCCCCACTTTCTTGTCTCACATTTAGGCTGGGCCTGCCACAAAATGTTTAATCACAGTGACACACATGGAGGGTCACTTCTAGTCCACACAGAGAGTCACCATTCATTGTCCGGTGATGGCATTTTAGGAAGAGGTCAAGCATGAAGGATGAAGGGATCGAAGAGTAAAGAAAAAAAATGGAAAGAAATTGCTTATATAATAAAGTTGATTCTTCCCACCACAAAATTAAAGAGCATATATTCATATTTCATTTAGGTTTTAACTTACAGCGTCTCTCATCCTTTGATCATGTGGTCTTCCTTGGCCAAATGTGTTCACTTTCTAAAACAGATATTTACACACATGTGTATATGTTTTAAACATGTGTATTATGCAGTTCTCCAGTGATAATCACTAGAAGTGCCCCCCAAGGAAATGGCCATTCACTTTGATTTGCTGAACTTGCCATTTTTCAGAGTGGCACCAGCCTATAAGATTATAAGGTAGCTTTAAATAGATGATTTTACTATTAAATGCTAATTTTAGAACAAAAGGCAAGGGCTTTCTTCTTTGTGTACCTTTCTTAGAAATTCAGTTTGGTTAAACTTTTCTGCTGGGTGGCTAAGTCCAAGTTAAAGCAAGATCTATATAACGAAACATGTTATTTTCATATCTGACAAAGTCAGTCAAATTCCTTCAGGATTTACCCTGAAACCATGTATAGCATTTTGGAGAACTTTTGTCAGTGTCAGCCATCTTGGATGAGTCACGGCCATTGCTTGACCAGTTTGCTCTCTGTGAAAACCCAAGAGAATGTTTTCTCTCTAGGTGACTCTCCTTAGGCACACTGTACATTGTCAATCCCTTTCCTCTGTGTCCCTATGATCTCCTTGAACAGGAAATTTGAGGAACAGGAATATGAAGTTTAACCACGAGGCATAAAAAGTGAAGCTGGATTAATATGCTGAGCTGTGAAAGGATCAAGTCAACACCTTTTGACATTGCCAGTTCTGCCAATAACACTACTATTATGGGATATTGCTCTATGTACAACTACTTTCTCTTAGTTCAATGAGAAGCAATACCTATACCAATAGTGTTTAGAAAAGTTATCATGTCTGCATCTTGAACTTTGAACAGCTGCTATGAAAGCAACAATGTGCATTATATCAATCACTGTGGCTGTCCTGCTAATGTGTTTTGAAGCTGTCTCAATGTTATTTCTTATTAAAAGCAATAAAAATAAAAAGAAACATAAGAAAATAGCTCAGTGGATTAAAGCTCCTGCAAGCAGGCACAGCGGCTGAGGGTTCAATTCCCAGGCCTGCTGTGCTGGCCCTGCCCCTGAGGCACACTGAGCCTGCAGTTGAGACTGGGCATGGTAGTGCATGCCTGTAATACCAACTCTTCAGAGGCTGTAAACAGGCAGATCTCTAGGAGTCCAATCTAGTAGTAAGACCCTGAACACCCTGTAGACCCTTCCCTAAATGCAAAAAGAAAAAAAAAAGATAAATAAAGTACATCCACAATGAAAAGAAACAAAATTCATAATTTGTATCAACATAATGTTACTTTCGGAAGCACTGTAGGAGGGAAATCCTCCTCATCTTATTGAAGCAGCGTTTCCTCAGTGTATTTGAACAACACTGTATAGAAAGGCTAACTTCTTTCATAACCAGGTAAGGATAGAGAAGAAATTCCAAGTCCGAGAAACAGAACATGAGTATCTGTAAGAAACAGAGAAATGATTGCTCCGTGGTAGATGCATATCTGTGCATATCTCTCCTATAGGTCTCAGCTGTAGGCAATATCAATCAAGCACAGTAGAGGCGGGCTCTTGACTGGATGGTCCTCAATGATGAGAGACAGAGCTTTAAGAGATGATACAGTTACAAAGCAGTCATTTCACACTGCAAGTCATAGAAGAGCGTCACCGTCATCGTCCCTGGGCGTGGCAGCAGTCACACCAGTGCCGCACCTGGGGTGTTTCTTCTAGCGGTGCCATCCAGTGGCCTCTGGCAAAGGGACACACAACTGCTGGCGCTGGGGCCTCCACTCCGGGCTCGTCCTTACAGTTTGTGCCCCTCAAGTCACTCACTGCGCTGAAGTCTGGGGCGGAGTCCAAGTTGTATCCTCACGCTCAACTGCAAGGACAAGGAGGAAAGGCACTGTTGACTCAACTCTTTCCTCTTATGTCTCAGAATAGGAAGAGGACTGATTGGAAAGTGGTCACTATATCTACAGAATAAAAAGCTCCCTGTCAGAGCAGGTCCAGTGTGACAATTTCCTAACCCAGTTCTGTGACCAGGAACCTCATGTTTTCTCTTCTCCTTCCTCAGTAGACTTCACTAAGTTGGATTTTCATCCTAGCTTAACTGTTCACGCTGGTAGCACTGTTAAAAATATCTTGAAGGGCCAGCAAAACAGCTCAGAAGATTACGCAACTGCTTAGGCAAGCACTGGGACTGGGGTTCAGTCCCTGGCACCACATGCTGCACTGGCCCTGCCCCTGGGTGTGCTGAGCCAGCGATCAAGACCAGGAATGGTGGCACATGCCTGTAATCCCAGATCTAGAGAAGCTGAAAACAGATAGACCACTAGGAGTCCAAGCTGCATAGTGAGACCCTGTACCAAATACATTAAAAAATAATAATAAATAACAAAAAAAAAATCTTCAAGTATGGCACACTTAGTCTACAATAAACTATGGCTAGATTGCAAAGGAAGCATATGTCCCCCACTGTCTTTGTAACCGAGAAAGCATAAGACCTCCTCAGGAACTTTCTCTTCTATGTTAATGGTAATGGTTTCATTATACTTCCATTTCTCGACCTGTCATTAATGAGGTAAATTGAATTGCAGCCATTGTTTTAGGACAGTCTCTTTGAGGTCTGGGAAAGCACAACCCTATTAACATGACTGCGTTTCCCGAGCTCTTCATGTTCGGCTAAGCAAGAATGCTTGAGGTCATGTCTCTTGAAAAGACCACCAGCTGTGTCTGGGATAAGAAGTGACATCTTGGGACATTATAGGGGACATTTTGTCATTGCATGCAATGGCAGAAACATTATGGCAGATAAAGGAGAATGATACATAGCAGGCAATATTCACAATTCTAACCAAGCACCTTAGACCCCAGTGTACGTGTGCAGGGGGCGTGGGGTGGGGTGGGGATTGTACATCACTCTAGAATGTTGAATACACTACTGAAAAACCACATTTCCAAGACTTTGGAAGAATAGGGCTGAACCTAACCTTCACCTACAGTCTAATCATAACCATGACTTTAAAAAAAGTCTACTATAATTACATTGTGCAAGTAAGAAAAATGTTTGGAGACTAATTTCTCCAGGAGCGGGCCCTTTGCCCAGAATTTCCCAGATGTAAAGAAACTTTTCACTACGTCTTTACCCACATTTCATCTGAGTTTGGTTATTTATCTGTATAATGACTTTGGGTTACTGTGTAGCTTCTCTGTGCATGCCCACACAGCTAGGGGAACCATTTGCATGGAATAATTTGTATACCATTTTTGGAGTCACCGTGGGTGCATATTTGGCAATATGATGTGACTTCCATTACATTAGAGAGAACAGAGAGAGTAGTCAGTTGAGTGACATCAGCAAGGGGACAGAAGTGGAGGTGAGATACTATGAAGGCCTTTGGAGGGGTGAGAGCCAGCAGCTCTAGCAGAATTCTGACTTTATGTCACGTGCAAAAATACACCTTGTTGCATGTTGGCATTTTTAGACTGTGCAATATGACTGACAGAACTCATGGTAGTGGCCTTGGGATTTCATTGTTTCTTTTTCTACATCTGCCCTGTGTATCCTAAAACAGCTGCAGTGCATGCTCTCCACACCCAGGGAATGTCACCAGGAGCAGACTGCGCTTGCAAGCATGGAGGTTTCTAGAGAAGGAGTTGTCCGCAGCATCAAGAGCAACATTTATTATACTGGAGTAGCATCCCTCTCCATGTGGCAGCCATGGGTGTGAGAACAATTTAAACTCTCCAAGGATAAAAGTGAGCTTCTCCTGCTAACTCTGAATCTCAGAGGAGCAATGACCAGGACCCATACAGAAGCCCCTAAGATTAAATACACATAGGAAGAAATGCTTCAAAATGGATTTGGCTAAGAAGATGGTAAGGGACGGATCAATAATGTATATATCATATATAATGGTCCCATAGGACTCCAATTACTCAGAAAAATACAAAGCTGGGGCTGGGGATAGAGCTCAGTGGCATAAGCACCGGCCTGGCAAGTGCAAAGTCTGGAATTTGATTCCTGGTACCAAACAAAAATATACAAAACCACTACTGATATGGTAAAGTAATACCACATCAGCTGCAGAGACTTAAGGACTATTACATTAATGTTTAAATGTTTAAAGAAAATATCTCCAGGGAAGCTCTCAGTTGCAAGTGAAAGAACCTTCACTGGTATAAAAGCAAAATACTTGTATGAGACAGTGCCATTGGCCGTGGAGACCTGGCTTTAGCACAGTTGGACACAAAGCCTTGAACACACCATCGGGACCTAGCACTTCCCTCTTTTGGTCCATGTTGGCTGTGATGGTTGGCGTCTAGCTGTCCCCCCAAAGCCTCATGCAGTCATGGGGTGGGCTTCTACAGTTTGCGATTAATTCATGATTCAATGAGGCGATTATGGGAGTGAGTGCCAAACGGGGTCTGGGACAGAGAGCCTGGTAAGAAAGGCGAGAGGCTGTCGTGCCATAGCGCAGCCGCTGGGCTTCTCTATTTTCATTGATTTATTTATTGATTTATTGATTGATTGATTGATTGATTTTTGTAGAACTGAGGTTCGAACTCACAACCTTGCACTTGCCAGGCAGGCTCTTGTGCCACAGGGCTATCTCCCCAGCCCCTGTGTTTCTCCACTTTTGCTTTTGCTATTTTGCTGTTTTCCACCACCACACATGGTTACCCTCTGCCAAGTGCCGCTCTGCCTCGGAGCCAGCTGAGTATGGACTGAAACCTCTACAAACTGTGAACTAAATAGACTTCTCCTGCCTTAATTCTGGGTACTGGGCATTTTGTCCCAGCGATGAGAGAAAAGTAACTGAGAGGTCGACCCACCCCGAAAGACATACAGAGCTCCCCCACTTATCATGTTTCAGACGCCCCCCATGATAAGTGAAACCCTTCCCACACTTTTAAAAATATTTCTAATGTTCTTAACCATTTCATAATCTCATCAACCTACGTAATTTTAACAACATATGTATCCTGTACGGACCTGCAAAGTCTCATGATATAGTGAAAAATCGATGATAAATAATTCAGATTAACATTGTTTGAAAATCTGCAGCACAGTGAGTCTGTGAATGTTGAACCACAAAATACTGAGGGACCACTGTGTTTCTGGTCCGTAGTGGCCAAGGATTTCAGGTATTATGTCCTCCTAGCTTCAAGGCTGGGAAAAATAGAAAAATGAATGCATCTGCTGCCGGCTGCTCAGCCAAATCCCACTGCTTGTGGGGGAGGGGCCACATACCCATCTCTGGACCTCTCACCGGCCCAGGTAATGTGTCTGCTGTGACACAGTAAGTGGTCAGGCAATGAGCCAGAGAGGTATCACTGTCCTAGAGAAGCCAGGCTCTAGGCCAATCACAGAGGGTGGTCACCCGGTGGACACAGTGGCCAAGTTTCCCTTTGAAAGTGTTAATGAATCAAAAAGTAGCCAGAGACGAGTCAAGGTGGATGTTAGGAAAAAGATGAGGATGACAACAGCGGGTGGGGGTGGAAGATGACTAAGAGGGTCTGGATGCAAGCCCAGCTTTGCACATCGGTCATAGAAAACATTTAAATATAAGACCCTTTGCTCCAAGCTGCCCAGAAAAGAAAGAAGGGGCTATTTTAAAGATACACACCCCACTTTGATTTACATCTGAGGATTCCAATAGTTCTCAGACTTTGAAGAAACTGTTTACAGTTTTTAACAGTCATTATCACTTATCGAGCAATTGCTATTTGCTGGTTCCTTTGTAAACTGCTTGCACATGAATCTAGAAGAGCGATGTCTAAAATGACCCTGTTGGTATTTTCGTACTTGAGCAGGTGCTACTTATAGCTTTCCATTGGTCACAGTGAGCTCCCTGGTTCTTCACTCATGCATAAAATGAAGAGATGAAGAGCTTTGAATTTAGAGGGATATTGTGAAAATTAATGTAAGGTGCTTATAACATTACTTATTGCAAAGCAGCAGTTAAGAAAATAAAGATTAAGTAGCAATATTATTGTTGTTATGTAGTATTAGTTTATCCAAACCTTGCAATCTATAAGGTAGGTATTATTATTATTATTACTATTAATGTATTTGGTACAGGGTCTCACTACACAGCTCAGACTTGTAGTGATCCTCCTGTTTTGTGCTGAGATTACAGGTGTGCACCACCATGCCAGCTCAGTGCACGCAGGGGCAGGGCTGGTGTGGCATGTAGTGCTGGAGATTGAACCCCAGTCCCTACGCTTGCCTAAGCAGATGCTTAATCTACTGAGCTGTCTTACTTGTCCAGTCAGCATTATTATTAACACAATTAAACTATAGATTAGAAGAGATTCAATAATCTTTCAAGTCACACAAGTAGTAAATTATAAACCTGGGATCTGAATCCAGATCTCTCTACTCCACAGTCTTGAAAGTTTAATCTTTGAATGTCAGTAAGACATAAATTAAACAACTTCTTGGATTATAGATCCTCTGGCAAGATTAGGTCTTCTTGGATATAGAGAAGAGATAGGAAAAATAACAATGACATCAAACAGCTAGGTTCACTACCTCCTACACCTCAGCATAGTTTGTAATTCGTGGTTTTCAGAAACAGTGCAGGCTACTCTCTTCTAAGTGATAAAGATTGTACTTTAGAGAATAATTATTCTCATGGAGGTAAGAAACAAGCTCTGTCTTCATTTTTAATTCAAATTCAGTCATGGCCTGAAAATAATAGTAGCTAGAAATTCTACCAGAAAATGTAATTGATCATAAACCAGGTAGGCTGCATCCTATCAAAGATGTAATTTGCTATGACCGGGAGTCCATCTTTTTCAGTTAAAATAAGACTAATGCTTAGAATATCAATATTTAAGCTGAATCTATTTTTATTAATTAGGATTTGAAGGTTGTCAGAAACCCACTGCAGATCATCAATTACCCAATACCTGGGATATCTCTTATAAGAATCTCACATTACACAGCTATAAAAAATTCAGAGATAAAGTAGAACGTGCAAGAAAATCTTCATTTAAAATTGAAAGGATGAAAATTAACCCTTATTCTTTAAGAGGTCTTACATTTAACTTTGTGTCATCCTAGGTTTTGAAACTATTAAAGACTGTTGTAGATACCAGTTCTTTTTTGTTCTTTCCTATCCAATTGAATCTACTTTAAATAGCCATAATTGGTGATTTTCCAGATCAAAGGTCTTCCACAGATCAATGAGCAGAGCTTGTCTATATTGATTACCAGCCATGCCTATGAAAATATCATTCGTTACCTCGGGAATGATAGTGGAATGAAGAGGCTAACACCAAATTGGAAGAAGATCAATGAGTTTCATGTAGATAAAAATAAGCGTGTTACCTGAGAAGAGAACATCAATTTTTTATGGACCCTGGACCAAACAGCAAAGAAAAAAAAATTATCTGGTAGGTCAGTCCTCCGAGTGTTCGCTGCGTCTTTTTATTTATACTGGAACTTCTAACTTTGCAGAATTTCATCAGAGAAGAGAGGAAATAAAAGGACTGCGAATTCTTAGCTTCTCTTGATTGTTATAACACATCTGTTTTGTTTTCTAAAACCTACATATTTATGAAAAAACATTAAATGATCAGATTTTTCTGCACAACTCTATTTCCTGAACCATTCTATGACCCTACAGTGACAGTCCCGCTGGTGTAGTGGCATCATGCAAGATTCCCCTACAGCCCTATAGTTACAACTGCTACTGCATTAGCATTAAAATTGTTGAACAAGAAAAATATTAATCTGGGTCAACCTAAAGTAAGAAACTATATGTACAGCATACTATCATTTCAAAAAATCGCTAATGGGCTGGGGAGATAGCTCAGTGATTGAGTAAGTGTCTGCCTGGCAAGCACAAGGTCCTGAGTTTGATCCCCAGAACAAATAACGACAAGAACAACAACAATAACAGTAAAAAATTCACTAAGATTGTAGATTAGGTTTTATTTTGCCTTCATTATGCTTACTGTCACCAAGAGATTAAATTACGCCCCAAAATAGGCAACCCAGAGGACGATTAAGGCAAACCTGTTGCTCCTAGGGCCCAGAAAATCTTAGTCAAGTTGGAGTTGATATAAAGACAATGCAGATGTTACAACCAAGTAACCAAAAGCAGAGGGATGGCTGCTGGTACCCAGCCAGGAAGTGAAGAGACAGAATCTGCATTCCTAGCTAAGTATGGTTATGCGAATATTAGTTACAAACGAATAAGTAGTAAACTGGGCTGATTTAACTCGGATAAACTAGAAAATTAGGATTATAACAAGGAAGACAGAAATGTGATGTGGCAAGACGAAGGAACAGAGGAGAAGGACCAGGTTTAGAGCAAAGGCTAAGAGAGTTCCCAAGGGCGTGACTACTAACAGAGCCCAATGCTGGCTTTAGCCTAATGCTAGAATTGGTCCTTGGGCTATAGCTTCAGAAGAGGGGACATTCATCCTGCTTAGGCGCCTTCCCAGTAAGCCCAGCATCAGAGTTACTAGCTTCCAATATTAGAATAAATAGATCAGGTCTGCTGTCCACGTGCAATATTGAGATTCCATGATATATCATATCCACTCTTGAGTGTCTTACCTTTGCACTACAGTTCTGGATATCTAAGACATGACCATGATGCGCACTCTTGTTTTTACTTCTATAGCTAGCAGGCTTCTTCAGAACTCCTGCCATTGACTCTTAAGCTTAGGCACTGGGTAAATTCAACACACAAAGAGGGCTGCAATCCTAAGTAAAAATTCATATTGAAGAGTCCAAGTCCAAACTTCACTAGTATCAAAGATCCTTGGCAGGCCCAGTTGAGCTGGAGGATCATGGAACTGTGATTCCTGGACAGCAACGGGCAGTCTCGACGTTAGATGAGTGAGTGAATTGCAGAACAAGTGAATCTTGGTGAAAACTCATAAAGGACGTAAAGGATGGGGTCCAGCCCCAGAATTGAAGGAAACTGGCATGGATTTCATGCCCAGCGGAAGAAGTAATAGCCTCCACAGACAGTAGGAGTGGAGTTAGGATTAGGGGCAAACTCAGAAAGATTAGTGTCATGTGACCCAAGAACAGACGGAAGATGCTGTGCACAGCGCTTTGGGTGCCCTGGATCTAACTTCCCCCCTACAGGCAGGAAGGAACTGCTTGTCTCGTGTCTGGTACCCTGACAGGAGTGGGCAATATTGCAAAAGAGGACCTTGGTGATGCTGCCAGGATAGGTAATTCATAGCTCACTAAGCCGGTTATTCCTCCAGTGTGCAGTGTTCCACTGACTCTCTCTTTTTCATTTTCTCCATACGCAGACAATTTTGATTAAAGAAACATCTTACAGCAAATCTTCAAGAAAAACTTATGATTCTATGATTACAAACAACTGATTAAATGCTAGTGTAGATGTCTTTGTAGAATGAACAAGATTCAACAAAATCTATGTCTATCACCATTAGTGTCGATTTTGCAGCTAAATTAATGTTTAGAGCAGGAATAATTATTAGAAAGCAGTTTCAAATTTCATTTGTATTTTCCTGGAAAGAAAATGCAACAGTAAATAGCTGCGTGAGTTTCTATGACTTAATTGTAGTTGTCAGTTGATAATAACATAAACGCTACAATGTACATATAATATAAAATGTAATGTTAACATATGCAAAAATCTTTGGATTTGTGCACACTCGATTAACTCACTGGCTGCTTTTAGGCAAAATGGTGATGAGGCAGACTGGATGAGAGAAACTTCTCACTGTGTATTTTAAATACTGGCCATATAAACATGTCAGCTGCTTCATAAATAAATATATGTACTGAAAAAATTGAAGTAAATTATCTTGATAGTAATTAGGAGGTTAAAATAATTCTTGTGTAGTTAAATATTTAGAGAAAGCGATCTGATCTCCCCATTTTCTGTCAAAAGAGAAGAATTAATTGCTTTGCTTCTTAGTCTTTATCAAATGGCTCCTTCCCTAGGTGCTCTCCCAGTTCCCTTATTTTGGACAGCAGAGAGCTGTTCTTCGAGTTATTTTGTCAGTGTCAGAATCAATGTTGGCTTCAGCTGACCTTGAAGGTTAACTGATGAGATTTTTACAAAGCAGGAATAGAAATTTAACAGAGCTTTACATCTCCATAGATGCTGGACTCTGTTATAAATAATCCTACTAAACATCACTTCAGATTAATATATTTTATGGTTTTGAGATCAAAACAACAATGAGAAAAATGTGTTCTAATGTTAAGGTCACAGGCTCCTGTCTCTCGGGATATACATTCCAAGAACATAAAAAGAATGAAAAAAGTGCTATATTGCAAACAACCATAGGTAAAATTATAATTGAAATTTTCTGGAAAAAAATTATTCAATAACTTTAAAAGGCTTTTTAGTGATGCTCAAAATACTGGGATAAAAGATGTCTGTGAAGAATAAGATGCATTTTCATGAGTATTTGTAAATATTTTATTATGTTAGATACACAATTTTATTTTATTTTATATTATTATTATTATTTTTAATTTTAAGGCCGGCTCAGCCTGCCCTGGGGGTGGGGCTGGCACAGCATGTGGTGCCGGGAATTGAACCTCGGTCCCTGTGGTTGCCTAAGCTTGCCTAGGCAGGCGCTTTAGGCCGCTGAGCTGTCTCGCTGGCCCTAGATACACAATTTTAAATATGTGCAACAGGCAGGAGATGAGGGCATGGCAAAGATGGCTGGGGAGGTGGGGTGACATGCTGACTACAGCATTCCGCAAGCATGGCCGAGCAGCGCCCAGAACTCTGCGCACGGACTTCTCAGATTATGCAGCCCTCGCGTCAGCCTGAGCCGCGGGATCCCTGCACCGCTTCGCAGGATCCACATGGAGAAGCTCCGGTGAGTAGCCTCAGGGTCTGCACAGCATGATGGGCCATCCACGGCCTTCTTCACGACAGCTTGCACGGGTGCACCTGTACCTGGTTCTTTCCATGTGTGTTCGTCTCACGCCGCGCTGCAGGACGGGCTTTTCTCTTCCCTTTTTCACTTTTACCTTCTCAAATGAAATCCGTCATCAGTTTTTGCTGGTTTCTTTCAGTTCCAGAAGAACCTGACTTCCACTTCCATACGAGAAATAAGCTCCCCAAGCCCCAGTGGCGTGCTCCGGTGAGCCGCTTTTAGAAGGAACCACCTGGTAACGTAGCCATGGCGGTTACTACACCTCCCACATTTTAATACAGGTGTGACCCCCTCGCCTGCGTTCCTGCACGTTTGTGTAACCAGGCCGACCTTCGGATCGCCCCACTGGAGAAGCAGCCTCGCCTTGCTCCATGCTGACCTCGGATTTGCTATCGTGAGACATTTTTCAACTTTCCTAAACAAATTTTTCTTCAACATTTTGCAAAACTAATGCAGCGACTTTCTGTACTTTGTGATTTCTCCAGATATACAGCTATTTTCATGCATTGCTTGGGAAGCTCTGAGATTCAGCTAACTTTCATTCCACAGCTGTGTAAAATATCGCCTAAGTGCAAAATGGCATAAAAACAGGTAAAATTGCCTTTGAATCACACGATGCTCGATGCAGTACAGCTCCAGGAGCGGATGTTATCCAAAACTAAAATCATTTTAATAAAAGCGTAGGTCGCCTTGAGATTTTATTTCTCAGAGTGTCACAGAGACTCCAGGATAATGGCTTTTCTGTTTCATTAGTAGTGACCACTGTATCATCATAGAGTTTGCAAATTATCCACAGCTACTTCAAATAAATACTTCTCCACAGCGCAACACTCTTAAAATATTTTGGGTAGCTGAAGCAAATCAAATGCACTGATGCCCCCATGAAAAGAAAATGCATGGAAGTTGAAAACACTGACACGACTATGGCTGATGGAGTTAGCAGGTTAATGTAAACAGTGTCACCGAAATGCTACTCTTTTATTTATTTAAAACAACGAGGAAGGTTAGGAAAATAATTCCGGGTACTGATTTGAGCACGTCAGTGGAAAATGAAGGCCCCAGCAGTAAAAGAAGGAATATTAACACAAAACTAGCGTACTGCATCCAACTCATGTTGTTTAGTGTAGTTTTGACATGAGAGAGTTTTTCACTGAGAACAAAAGGGGGCAGACAATCTTTGCTTTTTGAATCATGCTTACCAAAATATAAAGATTAAAAAATTTTTAATCATACAGTTAAAATCCATGATCAGTTAAAACTGTAGTACACATTTTACGTGTAGACCACAGCCAGCCATTTACATATAAATAAATGAGTATAAAATAAAACCAATTCATTAATTGCACTGGAATTTTTCAACAAAACTTTTGTGTTGCTTTGGTGGAATTTTTATCTATAAAATGTTCAAGTGAGGGTTGTGTGAGTCCCCCTTGTTTT
>PVKN010009865.1:0-23185 GCA_004027915.1 Capromys pilorides
ATATATATATATATATATATATATATATATATATATATATATGTCTTAATGTCTTTATTATCACCGTGGGTTGCGCTGGGAGTGGCAGATTGGAATTAAGTTGGTGGAATTCCAGTAATGGGTTTTAGGATTGTAAGTGTAGACTTCTTGGACTGAGATGAGAACCAGGAAGGGACTCCGACAAGGGGTCGAACTCAGGTCCTTATGCTTGCCAGGTAGGTGCTTATGCCTCTGAGCTTTCTCCCTGGCTCTCGGTGTGATTATTTTATTCCCTAATTTCTAGCAGGTAACTGCAAACTTTACTGTCCTACTTTATTTCATGCTATTTAACTGAAGACCTGAGGCTGGGTAATTTATTTTTGTTTTTAATTTTTTCATCTTTTAAAGAGTACAAATTAGAATTAAAACAAAAAATTGCAAGTGATACAGAATTTCACTTAAAGTAATAAGAATTTCACAGTACTTGTTATAATACATAGTGTTGTCTTCCATGTAAAATTGGAAGAAGAAAAAATATATATAAGAAAATGAGAGAAAAAGTACAAACAATTGAAAAACAGAGATGAAACAAATTAAAGCACAAACTGCTCCTTTCCATAGCCCGGCAGATGTGCACAATACAGTTTTCCAAACTATCCAACTTACATGCATAGGGAATGAACTTATTCAGGAGGAAAGAGTCACTGAGTTGAGAAGGACAGGACGGGGAGTGGGGGAGAGAGGCTGGATTTATTTTTATTTCTTTTTGCGGGACCAGGGTTTGAACTCACGACCTTGCACTTGCCAGGCAGGCACTTGTGCCATGGAGCTATCTCTGAGGCTGGGTAATTTATGAAGAACAGAAATTTCTTTCTCAAAGTTCTGCAGGATGGGTGCTCCAAGAGGAAGCCATGGCAGGCTCTGGTGTTTGGTGGGATGGCATATTTGGTGCTGTCCCCTGCCGTCACAGAAAAGAGAATGAACAAAAGAGAACACAGGTTCACAAGCTCCTCTGTAGATGCCTCAACCGTGTGTGGGTGGAGCCCTCCTGGCCTACTCCCTTGGGGATGGGCACTGGGGACTAAGCCCAGGACTTCTGCAGCGAACAACACCCTTAGCCCTTTGCTCCCACCTTATTACATTTGACACAGGGTTTTTCTAAGGCAATAAATTCCCTGAGTTGGACTCAGACTCATACTTTCGATCCTCTTGCCTCAGCCTTCTGGGGTACTGGAATTACAGGTATGTGACCCCTTACTCAGCTAACCTAATCACTTCTTAGAGCCCTGTCCCCCAGCACCATTACACTGGCAGTTAGCCTTCAGTGTGAATTTTGGACATGAAAAGCATTCAGACCACAATATCAGTTTTCCAGACCTGGGTATATAAAAATGGATAACTATTTTATGTTTATATTTGACTAAACACACTGCTGCTTAATACCAAGAAGAAGGAACTGGGCTTATCTCCTTCTTATCCCTGGTGCCTGCCTCCAGCATTGCAAATACCACACAGTGGGTGGAAAATTCTGTACCTCAGGGAACACTGGTTATCACATGAGACAAACACAGAAAGAAAAGGCTACGCAAGGAGCATGCAGCTGAGCTGGACAACACTATGAAACTTACTGAAATGTCATCAAAATCTTCTTGTAGATCATGAAAAAAAATCATTTGTGGCCCCAACTAGCCTGCAGCCTACTTCCAATCTACCACTTGTATCAATAGAAATTGATGAAATTCAAAATGCAAGACAGTAAAGTTCTCCTGCAACACAGCCACACCTGTCTGTCTCTAGATTCTTTGCAGCTACTCCTCCCAACAACTGCAGGGAGAAGTAGTGGCCACCAAGACTGTATAGCCTGCAGGGCAAAACATTTAGTATCTGTCATTTTTTCTACCCTGTAAACTTTATAACTCCAGTATGTGTCTGTCTTGCTCTCTTTTGAGTCAGGGTTTCGCTACGTAGCTCAGACTGGCCTTGAACTCACTAGGTAGCCCAGGCTGGCTTTGCAGTGTTCCTTTTGGCTCAGCCTCCTGATTTCTGTACCATGATGCCTGGCTCCAGCTTCTCTCTCTCTCCCTTTCTTTCTCTTTCTTTCTTTCTTTCTTTCTTTCTTTCTTTCTTTCTTTCTTTCTTTCTTTCTCTCCTTCCTTCCTTCCTTCCTTCCTTCCTTCCTTCCTTTCTTCTTTCTTTCTTCCTTCCTTCCTTTCTTCCTTTCTTTCTTTTTTGCAGGACTGGGTTCAAACTCACGAACTTGCACTTGCCAGTCAGGCACTTGTGCCACGGAGCTATCCCCAGCCCTTCCAGCTTCTTTCTAATATCTGCCTTTCCTTCCTGTAAGGTGTGAATTTGTAGGGCAGTCCCCTATTGTCCAAGTGTCATGAGCCCAGGACTATGTCCTTTGTATGTTTCAGGCATCTCATCCACAAAACAATCTAATAATATTTAATTAATTGGAGTTCACTTTTTGATCTTTTTTCCTATGTAATAAATCAATAATGAACTCAACAAAAAGTCTTCCTAGTGGTTATATATGTTTCATCAATTAGCTAATTCAGCAAATATATGTGTAAAAAATAGGCAATAGAATATAACCTGTGAGTCTGGGATTGCTTACTTCCATTTCTAACGCTGGCTCTAAAAGTTTGTTGAATTTGAAAGCAGCAAGACCATTCTGCTTTCTCTCCTTCTGGCCAGTTGTTTTAATGGATGTGGCAGTTCTGGCTGCTAAGCAAAGTGCATGGCGAAGAAATTAACAAGCCCAGAAAACTGGCATTGTGAAGTTAAGTTCACTCACGTTAAACTCAACCTTTGTATTTCTGGAACCAATGTTTAAAAGATGATGTGAGCTGCTGTTGGGACTTAAAAAATAATGAAACATTGACCTTTTCTCCACCAAAGATAGGCAGTATCTTTACTAAATAGTATATAAACATTTCTAAGCAGTTGAAGTTGCAGTGGCTTATTCTTGCCCATGATTTATAATTTCAGGAACAATAACGACTAAAGTAGGGACTGGGGAGATGGCTCCATGGCACAAGTGCCTGCCTGGCAAGTACAAGGTCGTGAGTTTGAACCCTGGTCCCGCTTAAAAAAAAAAAGACTAAAGTAAAGCCTTACATAGGATTATTTCATTAGCTTTGGTGAATTATGTGTAAGAGAGTAATTTGTAAGAATTTGCAGCAGTAATATGACCTGTCAAATATGTCATGTTCCAGTTCAATTCCACTCACAGAAAGTTCCATACAGTGTCAAGGCTGGGAACAGGAAGCTCATCATCAACAGAAAGGCCATCACTATCTTCCAAGAGCGAGATCCCACCAATGTCAAGTGAGGTGATGCTGGCGCTGAGTACATGGTGGAGTCCACTGGTGTTTTCACCACCATGGAGAAGGCCGGGGCTCACCTGAAGGGTGGTGCCAAAAGGGCCATCGTCTCTCTCCCTTCTGCCATTGTCCCCATCTTTGAGATGGGTGTGAATCACGAGAAGTATGACAGCTCCCTCAAGATTGTCAGCAACGCTTCCTGTACCACCAACTGCTTAGCCCTGCTGGCCAAGGTCATCCATGACAACTTCGGCATCATGGAGGGACTCATGACCACAGTGCATACCATCACCACCGTGCAGAAAACTATGGACGGCCCCTCTGGGAAGCTGTGGCATGATGGCCATGGGGCTGCCCAGAACATGATCCCTGCATCCACTGGCACTGCCAAGGCTGTGGGCAAGGTCATCCCAGAGCTGAATGGGAAGCCCACAGGCATGGCCTTCCGTGTGCCCACTCCCAACGTGTCAGTGGTGGATCTGACCTGCCGCCTGGATAAATTGATTAAATATGATGACATTAAGAAGGTGGTAAACCAGGTCAGATGGTCCCCTCAAAGGCATCCTGGGCTACACTGAGGACCAGGTTGTGTCTCGTGACTTCAACAGTGACACCCACTCTTCCACCTATGATACTGGGGCCGGCATTGCTCTGAATGACTACTTTGTCAAGCTCATTTCCTGATATGACAGCGAGTTTGGCTATAGCAACAGTGCGGTGGGCCTCATGGTCCACATGGCCTCCAAGGAGTAAGTGGCTCCCCCACCACAGCCCAGCAAGACCAGAGGGATGGAGAGGCCACGCTGTAGAAGTCACTGCCCTACTCAGCCCCAGCCCTGAGAATCTCCCCCTCACAGCTTCCATCCCAGGCTCCCTAGAACGGGGCTCCCACCATTGCACACCATCAATAAAGCCCACTATACCCCCATACTACTATAAAAAAGTAGCATAGGCCAGATAGTACCATTTCCTGTTCTACCTATGATACTGCTCCTAGTGACAAAGCCGTTCACTCAAAGTAGGAAACAAGAGTGCCAAGACTTGAACCAATATTTCACCAAAGAGAAAACCCATGCTGTTGAACCTGACAGCTGAAACAGGGAGGAATGCATTCACTTCATCAGCCCTAAAAGATTTTTTACCCTATCAGGCCATATCAGCATTAGAAATATTTGAAATATTTTGTTTCCACAAAAGTGTTGGAATTTCAAAGTGCATACATTTCATTATAGATATTTTATGAGGACTTACATGAACATGCAAAGTTGGCTCACTTCTATAAATTTTCCCAGGGGATTTCTATATAAGATTATTTAGGGACCGAGGAGATAGCCCCATGGCACAAGTGCCTGCCTGGCAAGTGTAAGGTCATGAGTGTGAACCCTGGTCTCACCAAAAAAAGAAAAAAACGATTATTTAACAAAGGATTGGGCTGAGGATATATAGCTCAGTGGCACAGTGCCTGCCATAAAAGAAGAAAGAAAGAAAGATTAAGCATCTGAATATTTAATGACCAATGGTTTAGTCCAACCTTGTCATTCACAGAGGAGAAATTAACAAAGCAATAAAATTACCATTATTTTTATTGGAAGCAACTGAGGCATGCAGTAATTAAGTGACTCATCCCATGGCCTAGGTAACTAACGACAGGATTGGAATCACTGGTTTCTGACAGAATTATTGATGTTTTTGAAAAATGAAATTGAAAAAAAAATCAAAAATGAAGTTGGGTGTGGGGGTACATCCCTCTATCCCCAGTGCAATAACAAGCAGAAACAACCAGGTATTTGGAGGCAGATTTATTTTATATTAATGGGCACTGATCAGGGTCATTCCAAATATACCAGGCCCTGATCTCTGGTGGTCTGGGGCTCACAGGAGATAAGCGAGCAGGAAGCACAGAGGCAGAGTGGCTTGTCATTTGGGGATTGCTCTATACAATGTGCATCACAGTGACCAGTCGTTTGGAATAGTAACTGTCATTATTTCATTACCTGAAGTATGGAGGGGCATTTTCTGCTAGAGCACCGCTCTGGAGGCTGAGGCTAGAGGATCACAAGTTTGAAGTCAGCACAGGCAATTTAGCGATTTAACAAGATCTTGTCTCTAAATAAAAGTTTTTAGGCGTGGTTTTTGGGAATCACAGATTCACAATGGCTAATTTTGATTATTTTTCTAAGGAATCAGTGGAAGTTTGGAATTATCAGTATCACCCTTTTGAGAGTTCCCATTATCTCTTGGTATTTTTTTGAACTGGAGATCAAAGTCAGGACCTTGCACTTGCCAGGCAGGCACTTGTGCCCCTGAGCTATCTCCCCCCATTATCTCTTTAGGCATGGGCCATCCTCTCTCACCCACTAAGACTAAACTAAAACCACTAAGATTAAAAAGCACCCCAGGGACAAGATCTTTCTTAGCGTGGGGTCATCTCCCCCCTTGAGTCTTCTCAGGATTCTCTGTTGCTCAAACTCTGACTCTTCCTCTGCCCTGGAATCTCCCTCTAGGCCCTCCTAACACTGTACATATCCAATAAAGACTGGCTAGCTTGAGGTGTCTTTGTCTCTGCCCACCACGAGGCACTGACCTCCCAGCCCCCTTCATGCATTACTAAATCTCTCTCTGCTTCTTTTTTGCATCCTTTCAAAGTAGCCCTCCTACAGGCAGTTGGGGATCTTGGCCAGGTCCCAAATGCGTGGTGGCACACATGTGTAATCCTAGCACTCAGAAGGCTGAAACAGGAGGATTACTGTGAGTTGGAGACTAGCCTGGGCTACAAAATGAGTTCAAGGACAGTCTGAATTACATAGTGAGACCCTGTCTGAACAAACAAACAAGTTTAAAAGGGGATGGAAATGTAGCTCAAGGTGAAGGTCTTGGCTTCAATTCTTAGTTTTCTTGGTGGGTTGTGGCCATGCCAAGAGTAGAGATTTCATAATCCTGTTGCCATTCTTCTCATGCTATGTCCTTATTGTGTGGGGTCTACAGCTTCCTAAGCCACAAATGTAAAAGCTATCATCCAAGTCCACACAATAACCTTGCAAGGCAAGCCTCATGACCTGTGTTTTTCTCATCTGGAGGCTGAACCCAAGGCCTTTGTACTGAGCTTTTTCCTCAGACCTTTTTGTTTCTTCTGAGACAGATTCTTGCTATGTTGCCCAGGACTTGCAGCCTCCCTGCCTCAGCTTCTCAGAGTGCTGATGCTACAGGAGTGCACCTCCATGCCTGGCTAAGACCTTCATGTTTATGAGGAAATCAAGGCTCAGAAGGATTGAATTTCTTATGAATACTGAATGCTGTGGGGTGGTTTGGCCAACTGCTCACTGTCTACAAGTATCTGAATCAGTTTCCACCAGACTTTGTTACACAGCAGCTCTTCCTTTTGTGCAGCCGAGCTCCACTTGGCTTGGGGTCCTAGTCCTTCTTCTCTTTTGCAGTCAGCTTCTTCCTGCTCACATCCACCTGGGCTGAACTACGATGACGTGGATACTGCTCATTTCCTCCTGGGCACCAGCAGTTTGCTCCTACCCACTCCTCAGTTGCTGTCTCTCCATCCAGCTGCACCATGGCAACTTCATCTCCATGCCAGTTGCCTCAGGTGTTCCCTCTTAGCCTCTGCCATCCCTCCCATCAGCAGCCAGTGATCTGACCAAGGTGGAAATCTCATGACGTCACCTCCCTGCTTCAGTGCCTTAGGATAAAGGCCCCGTGGTCCATGAAGCAGCACAAGCTGGCTCTGGCACCTTTGCCAGCATACCAGGGACTCCTCCCCTCAGCCACATGCACTCCAGACCATGCCCTTCACAGTCTCACCAAAGAGCTTGCTTTCCTCTGCAGTCTGGTGACGCTAGGGGACAGACACTTCTTGTGGAGTCGTCCAGCGTGGAGTCACATGTATGGCAGCGGCTGGTGCAAAGGTATCTCCCAGCCTTGCTAAATGCCCAGCAGAGGGCAAAATCTCCCAAGTGTAAACTGCTAGTTGCCCAGAGCAACTCTCTTCTAACAACTCTTGGTTCAGTAGTCCTGTTCCCAACTCCAGATTAGATGAGACCTCTTTTTACAGCTATCAGGTATTTGTGGACACAGTGGTTATTATCAATGTCCATCTATTCTTGGAACCTGGACAATTCCATGGTGCACTGGTTTATCCACTGTGGAGGGCCAGGGACCATGTCTATTCACTGTGTGTGTGTGACTTAGGACTGAACCCAGATACTTCACACTGAGCTATGGTCCCAGCCTCTGTTGTGTTTTCTGGCAGGATCTCACTGAACTGTTTCCCAGGCTGATCTTGGATTGCATTCCTCCTGCCTCAGCCTTCCATAATGCTGGGATTCCAGGCCTGCACTGCCACAACCAGCTTACCACTCACTTTGTATTCTCAGGGCCTTGGAGGCTTCTGGAACACAGTGGGCAACTATTATTTATTGAGTGAAGGAGGGAAGAAATGTACTCAAAGCCAGCTCTTTTTACTTTTTTTTTTTTTTTTGTGGAACCAGGGATTGAACTCAGGCCCTTGTGCTTTCCAGGCCAGCACTTATCACTTATTCTACTGAGCCATCTCCCCAGCCCCTCTGTCTGCTTTTTTTTTTTTCTTCAAAACTCTGACCTGTTACTAATTGAGGGTCTACCAGGGCAAGAGATCACCATCATTTTATTTATTTTAGCAGGACCAGGGTTTGAACTCATGACCTTGCACTTGCCAGGCAGGCACTTGTGCCACGTAGCTATCTCCCTGGGCCCCCAACTTTAGTAAGATTACAGTCCCAACTTTAAAGATGAGTAATGCTGGGCTGGGGAGTTAGCTCAGTGTCTAAGTGCCTGCCTGGCAAGCGTGGGGATTGTGGTTCAATCCTAGTACTGCATCCTGTGTCTACCCCACCCAGGCCCACTGAGCCGGCCACGGAAACTGGGTGTGTTGGCGCATGCCTGTAACTCCAATGCTGGGGAGGCTGAGACAGGAGGATCACTACGAGTCCAAGCTGCATAGTGAGACCCTGTACCAAATACATAAACTAAAAAAAAAAAAAGTGTAATGTTGCTTATGCAGCACTAATGATCTATGCTGTCACAATGAGAGCCGAACCCCAAATCCCAGCTGGCTGCACGGGAGACAGAGATGTCCACAGTTTTCATAATTTTGATGCCAGACTCCAGCTTCTGCTCTGTATACTTCTGGGTCACTGACTTAAAAGAAAATGTAAAGATACTTAAGAAATGTGACAGACTCCGAGCCCCGAAGAACCTGACTGGGCATGGTGGGCTCTTCTTGGACAGGAAGGAATCTGAAATCATAAATGTAGTTCTGCATCTGCACTGAGACAAATCCGAACAAGAAAGAACAGGAAATAACTGCTGCAATAAGACGAAAACCCCGAATCACCTTCCCGATGGGCGAGGTCCACTACTAAGGAAGGGAAGGCCACCTCCACTACCCACTGCCACCATCAATAGCAATCAAAATATTAGGGACACCAGGTATGTGGTGAGTGGGGACAGCATTATACTTCAATCCCGTCAGGTGGGACACCCAAGAAACAAGCTGGCCGACTTCAGATGAGGAGAGAACCAGCACGCCACACTTCCAAATCTGCAGAGATAAAAGTTTCCTGCAATAACCATCAAATAAATGCCTGCTTTCTCAGGAAAGCAAACAGCTGCAGTGGGATCCAGAGAGCTGAAGTAGCGACAGCGAAGTTGTTTGATGAGCGGGGGTCCAGATTTGTGGGTCTTCACTTGACACTCAAGTTTTACTGATACTGGGGGCAGAAAAAAGATCTTGAGGGGCTTTTAGAAGAAAAAAAATTAACTCCCCAAAGGATATCATTTCACAAAAAAGCAAATTTCCTTTAAAAACTCAACAGAGCACATATGCCATCTATTATCTGCTGCACCAGACATCACAGGAGCTTAAGTGACAAGCCAGGCCCCATTCCTAAGAGACCTATACATTGCCAGTCTTATCTAAGGACCATTTAAGAATGCCTGAGAGGCAGCACTTCCTGGCCTCATGTAGCTCAAGCACCACGAGTAACCATGGCTGACTCACAACTCTGCATAGACCCAGCCCTGGAAGTGCAGAGGATCAAAATCACTCTGCACTGATTCATGAATGCTGTTCTCCAGACTTGGCAATCTCCTGCGACGGTCCTATGAAAGGGGCCCCCAAGCCAGTAGGAAGCCATAAACTAGGAAGTATGAGTGGTTACCTTCATTTCATTTGAAGGTAAAGCAGGGCAAAACATTTCCCAACTTGAAAATCACCTATTCAGAAAGCAAGATGACATTTTGTATCAGTTTGCGTAATAATTTTACTGCATAAGAAATTACAGAGATTGCATAAATCATTAGGTCAACAGCATACAGAGAAGAACAAAACAAGTAAACATAATTACTGTGACCAAATTAAACAGGAAAAACAACCCAGTTCTTACAAATATCAGAAAGTTCTCAAACAGAACTCTTTTTGAGAGTAAATTACCTCTTACATTTTTCTGGACAGTGATGTCTGTAGTATCATGAAGCAAAATGAAAAACCACTTTAAAGATAAAGACATAAAAACACAACGTACATAGATGTGTAGCCCTCTTAACACTGGATGTAACAGAAACAAGACCTCAGGTTGCTTTTGCCTAAATGCATGGCTGGGATTTCCTATCAATAGTGACAGTTCATGTAGAACAGTATCTAGCCTCCTGTGTATGGAGCCTGCACGACTTGGAGAATACAAACAGTCTGCTCCCATGGAGGATAAAGTATATAAATAGATTGAATGTTAAAATTTCCATTTGTCATTATTTGCCCTGCCCAACAAGTAAAAATACAAATAAATACTGCCTTATAAACCAAGTTCATAATATACTGTAAAAAAAGATTAAAAGAACCCCAAATCTTAATTTACTCTGTCATTAAATAAAAATGCTAATATACAGACACATTCGATACTTACATAGATGGTAAGAGACTGTCCTTCCTGGCCAAAGCTGAGGTTTTTTCTCTTTTCCTTTTCCTTTTTTTTTTTTTTTTTGATTTTGCAGTACCAGGGATTGAACTCAGGACTCTGCACTTGCCAGGCAGGTGCTTATTCTACTGAGCTATCTACCTGGCCTTCTCTTCTCCTTTATTTTCAGTACCAGGGATTGAATCCCAGGGTGCTCTAC
Organism: Capromys pilorides; assembly: GCA_004027915.1. NCBI lineage: Eukaryota > Metazoa > Chordata > Mammalia > Rodentia > Capromyidae > Capromys > Capromys pilorides. The sequence goes on from PVKN010009865.1 coordinate 10,467, forward strand.
CACTGAGCTATATCCCCATCCCTTTTTTCTTTTTTTTGAGATAAGGGCTCCCTAGGTGCCCAGGTAGGATTTGAACTTGCAATTTGCCTCAGGCTCCCACGGGCTGCAGTACAGGGACACAGCACCATGCCCAGCTCAAGCCTCACTTCCCAAGAGCACGTTTAATGCTAGTAAAAGTCACAAGATAGTTTTTTCTCTTTTTCTATTTAGGTATAAAAGGTCTTTTTTTGGGAATTTTAGAATTACAATTGAGTTGTTTCAAAAAATACAATTTTGATGCAAAAAGTGTATCAAGCATTCAAGAATATATCGCTGGTGTTATCATCTTTTTGCATGTCTTTGTTTTCATGAAAAGAATAACCATACACCTGAAAAGCATTTAGAACAGTTGAACGTAGTGCGTGGTGCCGACGCTCCGTGGTCCGCACACGCAGAAGGCGAAGCGTGAAGGTCAGACGCCTTTCTTTCGTATCTGCTCCAGTTTTCTCCTTAGCAGACCGTAGTTCTCCTTGGTGCCTGCTGCCATGGGGTCGAGCTGCAAGGAGATCTCGTAGTGTTTCTTGGCCAACTCAAGATGTCCCCAGCGATGGTAGAGCACAGCTGAAATAGCACGAGGCAGATTTTATTGGCAACACTTCTGAATAGCTCGCAGCAGTGTCTTCAATTGTGGGTACCAAGAATTATTATGGGACCTTTGCAGAGTTTTCAAGAAACAGTGCTTATAAAAATACTGTTTGTACTACAAACTTTATTGACTCTAACTTCGCTCGTTGGGGATTGAGGGATTAACCCTTGCCAGGGATTTACGGGGTTCTTCATGTAGCTACATGGGAAACATTGACGTGTTTGACAGTTGACCGCGATATGATCACCTGAACAGGCAGAGAACAGTGTGTTAAGTGTCTGAATGCTGCCATGAAACTTCTGGGGAGCCAGGCTGGGGAAGATGGGACCAGGAACTGCTTAGAACTCGGCCTGTGCGTGGGTCCAGCTTTCTATAGAGAAGCCTGCTGCGTACTTATTTCAGTTACTGGGGAATGAGCTTCATGTTGAGCTGTATCCCCACCCCCTTTTTAATTTTATTTTTTGAGACAAGGCCCAGGCTGGGCTTGAATCTGTAATCCTATCACCGTCTCCCAGATTACTTGGATTACAGGTATGTATCACTAGGCCTGGCAGTCATTTATTTTGTGTTTATTTTTTATTTTTGTATTTTTGGGAAGGGTCTATAGGGTATTCAGAGTCTCACTACTAGGCTGGACTCAGTGATCCGCCTGTTTACAGCCTTCCATGTCATTTATTCTGAATAAAGATTTCTACATGCCATTCAGCAAAGTAATAGCTGTGCACTGCTTGTTGAAAGCAGAGGATTTTAACACGAGTACCTGACTCTGATAGTTAAGATAAACCTAACTATTAATATGAAAAGCCTGATTGTTAATGATGATTTTATAAGTAAACTAACTTTTTTCCAGGGGCAGGAAAACAACTATCAGTGTTTTGTGACTTTGGTCACGAACAATTTGGGATTGCAGGGAAAAAATTTGGCAAAGAGAAATGTGCACATGCCCGAGTACTCTGAACACCTACAAGTTACACTATGCAAATCCTGGCTATGAGCTGGAAGAAAGGAAGCAGGGGCTTCTGGGAGTAAGCAGTTGTGAGTGCAGTCTTGGCTTCAGACAAGGAAACACAGTAGAAGGGACCAGGCTGGAAGAGGGGGGTCCATGGTGGGATAGAGAGGGCACAGGAGGTGCCTTCATGGTAGACTTCCAGGGTCACTGGATCTGTCACCCATAGGAGCAAGACCCAAGTTCCACTGTTAACAAGTGACAAACTCAAGTCACAATTCTGGGAGTGGTGCTGGCCATGCAGTTACAACCTGTAGCTGTCTTTCAAATGTTAAAATAAAACCGCATTTTAGTGTCAGATTATCAAGGCCAGGCTAGCTTTGAGGAAAATACCACGACTCCCCTAACATAGATTTTTTTTTTCCCCCCTTTGGTGGGACTGGGATTTGAACTCAGGTTCTTGTATTTGCCAGGCAAGCGCTTATTCTACTGATTTATCTCTCCAGCCCCACCCTAACACAGATTTGGCAGAAACATGCTTATTCTATTGAAAGTACCCAGAAGTTCAAGATTCCATCTGGAAACTTCCCTTACCTAAATTCCCATGGTAACTCGCCACATTGGGATTTGCTTTAATGGCCTTGAGGAACAAAGTTTCGGATTCCTAAAAAATGAAGCACACAGGAAAGCAGATGTTGTACATGAAGTGAACATGACTTGCTGCTCTATTGCCTCTAGTTTTTAAACTTTTAATGCCCCAGGTTTGTACCACTGCACGGTTCCAGCAAGAAACCATGAAGAGCCTGTGGACACTCTCGTAATTAACAGCAGTCACAGGGAGGGGACAAGTTTGTCTGTGAGCTCTGCCACCTGCATCCTGGGAGTGGGTGGAATCCTGTGGCTTCCTGCAAGTGTCTCAGTTCCAGCTGGAGTGGTGGTTGTGGGAAGTGGGGGTAGAAAAATCAGGAAAGAATCCCTGGAGAAGACACCAGGAGCCTGCACTGGTGACCGCTCTGCCCTGACTCTGAATGGGGGGGGGCTGTTTAATCTCCCTGAGAACCCATGTTGCCCTTGGCAACCCCAAAACAGCCCATTCAGCTGGAAAGAATGATCAGCACAATGAAGACGCTACCTGCCACTGAAGCTGTCACAGCACTGTATTTGACAGTCGCCAAATGCCCCCAATGTGTGAATATTCATTGCTAGATAGACTTGCATTTCCTCTCAATCATCCACACTTCCAACGTGGTCACTCTAGCATGGGCCAAAGAGTTCCAACCTGATCATGCCAAATAGGGCACATCATGTGATCGCCTTCCACCAGTATCCAGAGGTAAAGATGCCTCATCTGTCCTCCCTGACATGTTCCTCAGGCCACTGGCCGCTTCCTCTACATTCCTGTCTGAACGGGTCAAGCCATGTATGATCAGTGTTACTCTGAGCTTAAATAATCAAGCCTACTGGTGTAGGATGATTACTTTTGGTTCTCACATCCCCTGTCCATTTTTCTAGGTGGAAAACTTGAAAATCCAGGCTGCATTTGCTACTGTACAAGCCCAGCATCTCCTCTGCTCTGTGCAACTGGAGGAGTCCTGGGATGTGGGTGGACAGCTCAAAACCCAGGGCCTTCCAGACAGAGGTAGCTGAGACACCTTAGCATTTTAGGAACATCAACAAGCTGGGCATGGTGGCACATGCCTGTAATTCCAGTATTCGGCAGGCTGAGGCAGGAGGATCGCTGTGAGCTTGAGGCCAGTGTGGGCTACACAGTGATTAGCACCTTTCTAGCAGTCTCAGATTTGCCTTTTGTATCAACTTAATGGGAAAAAGAATTACACAAAACCCCTAAATCATATGGACTGTGGAGTGTTGATGCTGTTTCTGATGATTTTCAAACCCAACATTCGAGAACACAAGAAGGCCAGGCAACTAAAATCTACTTAAAAATGCTGCCTTGCTTGCAAACCATGTGGGACTCACAGGCAAGAACTGTTTTATGGTGGGAAACAGGTTAGTTTTCTAGGGATCCCAGCTCCGTGTCTGAGGGGATGGATGCCCCTCTGCTGGTAGGCCTGAGGGACTCTGGTTCAGGCCTCTCAAGGGGCTGCTACTCCTGTAGGGCAAGGCCTGTAAGGGTTAAGGAGGTCAGGGAGGGAGGACAGAGTCCAAAGAATGGGGGAAGAACTGGACCAGGAGACCACTACGTGAAGCAAGGGCTAGCGTCTGATCCTGGAGATGGGAAGCCACAGTAGCCAGGGACAGTGGGACATCCCAGGAGAACAGGTCTGTGGCAGGTGGGCTGAAGGGACTCAGTGGTGATATAGCCTCTCAGGCAGCAGTGGGAGCCTTGGACACACGTCTTAGCAGCCCCTTCTGCATCTATGCCTGGAAGGAGGGTGGCAGTGAAGCTTCTATGCCACACTTCTATCTGCGTGAACCCCAAGCCCTCACACTGCTCACTGTGGGGTCAGACTTTTAATGGGCCTGTTCAGGAAAGCAGTCATCTGTTTAAAAAAGATCCACAGCTAGGTGTTGTGACACAGGTCTGTTATCCCAGCACTCTTGGGGGCCAAGGCAGAAGGCCACCAACTCAAGCCCATTCTGGGCAATTTAGTGATTAGTACAACCCAGTTTAAGAATTAACAAAACAAAACAAGCAACCAAAAAATGAAAAAAGGAAACAAAACAAAAACACCAAAAACCAATAAACAAGGAGTTGAGATGGAGCTATAAGTCAAGGCCCGGGGTTCCACCCCCAGCATATCGATCAATCAAATTAACAAAGAAAATGGGTTTGCGGACACATCTGAAAGTTTTCAAACCCAAACAAGAAGCCGATTCATGCAAAAAAAACAAAACAAAAGGTCACATTTAGTCAGGGATAGCTTTCCTCAACAGAAAGGAAGACTATATTATTTTCTAAACTGTTTTAGAGAAAATGTTTCTGACCAAGGTTTGGGCTGAGAAAAGCTTTGCTAACTGTGTTTCTAAGAAGAAACAAATGCAGGTCTTTACATCCGGGCAGAGAATAGAGGAGGTGGTTTCAGCCACTGCAATGGGGTAAACAAGGACTGTGGACTCTGCCCAGCGGGTCGAGTCCCCAGGGTGACCCACGTCCTCAGAGAAGGGAAGGTAGGTGGTCTGGTGTGACGCTGACCCCAAGCTACACAACACAACTGTCAACTCTATAGGCACCGCCCCCCTTAGGTGCTGGCTGCAGGTCAGACCTGCTAAGGCCATCAGTCTGCCCTTGAAGCTAAGGGGCTCTCAGGACCACAGCCTCACAGCCAGCAACAGTAGCCAGGATTGACTCAAATTACTGTATTTTCAGCTACCTTGCATTTATACTAATGATCCAGTATTTACACTTCAAACCGTTACCTACATTGGAAATCTAGTTAAACAAAAATGTAAAGTAAAACATCAGGCACAATCTTGATGTGAGACTGGGCGTGGTGGTACATGTGGCACAGGCCTATAATCCCAGCACTGGGGAGGCTGAAAATAGGAGGATCACTATGAGTCTGAGCTGTGTAGTGAGGCTTTGTGCCAAATACATAAATGGAAAAAAAAAAAAAAAAAAAAGAATCTTGATATGGAAACGGCTTTAGTGCTGCATCTGCTTTTAAACTCCAGGCATGGGGAACAGGACAACGCAGAATGAGAAACCAGTCAGGAGGTCACATTAAACTTGAAAACATTACTTTTGTAGTTTGCTTGATCACATTAGCTCCAAACTGGAAATTAAATGGTACAATGTAACATAAATCTAGTAGGCTGATTAGAGATGCATGCAATGAGTAAAATTTTATAAATCTATAGGTAAGTGTTCTACAGTTACACATTATGGACATGTGCCTCTTTTTCTATCAATTAGGAGGTCAGGAAGATTATTGGATCCACTTTACACACAAGCAAACTGAGGCTGCCAGAGCCATGAACAGGAGAACACGCGCTCAGCCATCACAGAGCCCGCAGGATCCAGAGTTCAATGGCTTGCTTACCCTCAGCTCCTCAGCACCCTGGACAGCAACAGAGACGTTACCAATAGGCCCGGAGCCTCCAGGGTTCCTGCTACAGAAACCAAGCAAGCAAATGGTAACATAAAACAGCAAGTGGCTGGATGAGGAGTAAGCCACTTAGAGAGCGGATCCGTATCTGGAGGGTGTGTCCCCTCCAGCCCTGCCAGGCACCACCGAAGCAGCCCCTTCTCCAAAGCAGCTGCCAGGGCCCTGCAGACACCCGGAGATGCAGGAGCAGGTGCAGAGCTAAGTAGCAGCAATGAGTACTCCAAATTCTGGATGTAAAAAGGGTAACCAATGCTGGCTTGGTGAGCGACCACGGCTTGAGGAGTCACCGCCTGCTCCCCACTTGGTAGACGTCCAAAGGCGCTCTGTGAGCTCCCGATCCCTCCCTGATCTTATCCTGTTAGGCTCAGGACTCTGGCCCTGACAACTAGGATGAAAAAAAAATGTGTGGAGAAATGGGAAATTAGTTTCTTCATTTTGCTTCATGAACTATTTTCTACTTTATCTGGAATAAAAGACAAGGTGAACTCGAAGCAGTGAGCCCTGGGATCTGTCCCCTTCATAGAAACTTTGGTGTACAGCCTGCAGTACACCAAATCAACATAATGACAGTGGAGCTGCACTTAAGACACAGAGGTTGGGTCAGAGGGGAATCCAGACTCCTGTCCCTACCTGGGTTGGCAGTGGCCCAAAAATAATCAGGAGGGAAACTGTAAACCTCCCCCATACTCTCTAAGCAGGACCATAAAAAAATAAAACCAAACCCCTCAAAAAGCCACCTTTGAAGCAAAATCTGGAAATACTAAAGATGTATAATGAAGCTGCTAAATTCTGACATTCAAAGGTAAGGCTGTGCCTGTAGCTCAATGTGAAAGCCCTGGGTTCAATCCCCAGTACTGAAAGGAGAGACAAGAGACAGAGGCAGTGACAGAGACAGAGAGGAAGGGAGGGAAACAGAGAGAGACAGAGAGACAGAGAGAGAGAGAGAGACAGAGAGAGAGAGAGAATATCATTAATGACAACTAATCAACAGAAATGGAGAAGTACATAACTCAGGGTGAATATTAATAAATACTAACTGCTTGCTCACTTCCTTTAGGCCTTGGATCTCATCTGTAGACTCAGATATCAAAAGAACATACAGCTCCTGATTCTAAAACAAGGTATTTCTCCTTCAAGAGGACAACGCATTGCTTCTCCCTCTTTTATTTTTATTTATTTTTTGTATTTTAGTACAGAGTTTAAAGGGTCTCACTATATAGATTGGACTCGCAGCAATCCGCCTTTGTTCAGCCTCCCAAGAGCTAGGATTACAGTGTGCTACCACGCTCTGTCTCATTTGCTGTCTCAGTGTGCCCAGGGAGAGGGGCTGGCACAGCATGCTGGGGACTGAGCCCCAGTGCTAAGTAGGTGCTTTAAGCCCCTGAGCTAGCCCCAAAGCACTGCTTCTGAGGCCATCCCCTGGACTCTGTGCTGGGAGCCATGCCTGCTAGGTAGAACTGTAGGTTCCCTGGCCTGATTCAACCCCAGAGATTCTCAGTGACTGTGATGTGCAAAACCAGGGTCTGAGATTACCAGTGTTAGGACCTAAGCCCCCTTCAACAGAGGGAGCAAACCCAGGCCACTTCTCACCAAGCCTGGAGCTCCAGTGATACACATCTGATGTCTGTGGTTTCTGTTGTTTAGGAGCTTCCAAGGTCTTCCTGCAACTCTGAGAAGGAAAGGCTCGGCAGGTGGCAGAGCCAGCCTTGCATCCTCCATGGGCTGGCCTCTCTCTTCCCTTTTTTCCCTCCCCACTGCCCCCATGTTTCCTTCTTTCCTCACCTTTCTTCTCTCTTTTTTCTTTGCCACAGTGTCTCACTATGTAGCCCAGGCTGGCTGTAACCTTGCAGGGATCAAACTCAGCTTCTCAAATGCTGAGATTACAGGCATGCGCCACCACAGCCAGCTTAGTTTCTGTTTGTGCAGAACACAACCCCGCCCAGAAAACTGGAGCTCCAGTCCCTGATAAAGAAAGCGTCTCATCACTTCTTGTGGGTTAGGGTGGGGCACAAGAGAGGAGCAGTCCCTGCACTGAGTGGCTCTTCCTGGTCACTTCCACTGCCTGACACTTCCTCCCTTTCCTGAGTGTGAACAACGCTGAGCTCTGTCGGGAGATGACACTAGGTTTGACCCTGCATACCCTCCTTTTGGGCAATTTCTCTCAGAAACAAACTGATGAGGCCACCACTGCCACACTCAGCATAATTCTGAATGAAATGGCACAGAAGTAACACTGACGCCTTCTGTCAGTGGCGGGTACTCAGTGTAGGAAATTACGACCTACAGTTTACACACCTTGTATTTCTGGGATTTCCCCAGCACGTTTGCCAAGGAGAACATAAGAGAGTGATCATTAGGTATTAATTCCAGTGCCTCTCTTCCAACTGCTTCCGCTTGGGCTAAATTACCTGGAAGGAAAAATAAAAACCACACTAAGGTTGTACTTGGTTTTTTTTTTTTTTTGTCTCTCTCTGATCAGCATGGCTGATCGTGTACATGCATTGTACATGATGATTATTGTGTTAGAGGGCACAACCCACACACACACACACACGCACACAGCCATGGCAGCTCAGCACAGTTTGGATGTAACATACAAACGGCCTTTGATTCAATTCTGTCAAGTCACATAAGAACTAGTTTTCATTCCACCCCAGGTCCCAGCTATACCCAAACTGGAGAAAGAAAGTCTGCAAGATGAGAGGATCATGATACATGTTAAACTTCTGAGCATTTTTCCTATGGAGGTTCACAGTCAGTGCTTTCTTTAGCAGTAAGCAGCTGCTGCTTCCTTAATGCTGCTTAGATGGCTTGCTGCATTTAAGTTGTGCCAAATCAACACCACGGTTTCTTAAAGGATAGCTGGCTTTTTAGAATAAGGGTTGCAAAATAACCAACTGGCTGGGTCTAGTCTATTCTGGGCTAACACAAATCAAGTCTTTAACATTATATGTGTCTGTCAGAGTGGACTGGAGGGCACCTCGCGTGTGTGCACAGTGCTAGCCCGTGGGACCCTGCCCCGCACCTTCCAGCCCAGAAGCCTGGGGATGCTCCTGCTTACACCTGGGTGCGTCCAGCATTCTGGGTCAGGCTGTGGCTGGCACACTGGCCTTGGAATAAAGAAGAGATGGTCCCACGCTGTCTCTCATGCCACTACACACATTTTCAATGCAGTACCACCTTTCATAATGTCCAGATCCTAATATACTCCAGGACACCTCACTTTCCAGCTGTGTCTTTTGCACACATCTTAGCCATATGCTTATTTTTTAAACTCAGAGAGAGAGAGCACTTAATTTCTGTCCTGCTGGGCTCCATTTCCCGATTCCCCGGCCCACCCTCCTATACCTGTGTTGTCGAGGAGGATGATCATGTTGTTCCATGCCAGGCTGTGCTCCGGCTTCAGTACAGTAGCGTTTCTCCACGCGTTCAATGCGTCCACGTGGCGGTTCAGATCTGCATACTGAAAATGAAACGAACACCTACTTCTATGCTTTTTTGTTCTCTTAAGATATCGCCACCACACCATCACCACCACCACCAACAGCAAAAACTTAAAAAAAAGACAACCTAACTTTTCTTTATGGATCTTCCAATTTTTCATTTCAACCCATTTGCTTTTCAAAACAATCCCAAGGAAGTGGGTATTATTACCTCCATTTTACAGATGAAGCAACTAAGGCATAAGGAAATTATTAACTTGCCCTAAGTCACCACACTTAGACACGGGGAGTCAGGGATGACAGCCAGGGGTATAAGTCTACAGCCTGAGATCTGTTAAGCTTTGACTTGGTGATTCCACACGGCAAGTTGTACTTCAGGCTAAAAAAGAACCACTCATTATCCTTTTTTCTTGGAAGTCTCCACATATCACATCCTTAATAAAGAATTTAAAATAGTAAATATTTCATGTGATTAAAACCTGTATGTGTCCAATTTACTGTGCGACGAATGATCTAGGATCCTCTCTCATCTATACCAAAACCTAATACCATGAAAATAGGTGTCTTTCAGATCTACTTTATAAATTCCTTGAAAATTTTCCAGGGCCCTCTAAAACCTCTTGACCATGAGGATGTGGTTCACCTCATTTAGGAAGGACAGAGGATCCACTGCTTCCTTTTGAGAGGAGAGCTTAATGGTGACAGCAATACTGGCGTTCCACACGCACGGCTAATGAAAGCCACAGAGGGTGCAGGGGTGGACGCTGTAGCAAGTGACCCTCCAGCCCCTTCCAACTTCAAATGAACAGTTCATCTGAAAGTACTTTATCCTTCTAACTCCCAGCAATGTACACATGATGGCAATGATCACTTTACGGCTGCTTTCTTTCTTCCTGTCAAGTGTGCATTTTTAACAGAAACATGTTGACTTGTTGCATGTCCCACACAGCAAACAGATGGCACAGTACGCAGAAATGAATTCTGGAAACACTGAGGAACATCCATTTCTGTCTGAATGCCCCATTAAGACTGAGAAAATCAGCTTACATATTTTATCTTTTAGTATCATTAATGATGAAGAGGTCAAAAAAATTAAAATAACGTAGATGCTTAATTACAGTAACACTTAATTATGTCTCTTTGCTGGGGATTTCAGTGATTCTTCAAGTCAGATCTTGCCTGCAAGGTTAATCCATCTCAGTCACTTGGACCAACACCATGGGGACATTCTAACACACCTATGACAATCAGTCTAAGTTCCTTCATACAACACAATTCTTCATGTATTTTTCAGTGTATTACTATTACTTGGATTATTAGTTACTGTTACTATTTATTGCACAGTAACAGGTCAGATCAAGAAACAGACTTTCTTTGTACACAAAATGAAATGAAAAATGATGATTTCACGAGAACTACCCAGTGCAGAGCAGACGGGTGGTGAGCAAGCTGCTACCTCTTAGTTCTTTGCTCACCTTCCACACCTTGCTCTGGCGTCTGGGGCAAGGAGTCTATAAGCTACAATTCCCAGGTTCCTTTGCCACTTAGTTCCTCAATACCTTTCTGACCTTAGGTGTCAGGGCTCAGAAGCGCAGGAGAAGGGAGCAGAACCTGTCCTCCACAGGGGCTAGACTGGTCCTTCACCATAACCTCAATTCTCACGGTGCGGCAGCTTTGCTGATGGTGACCTCATTAGTGTTGGTGGCAACCCTTCGGAGCCCATGGAGTTTCCTGTAGTTACTGGTCCTTGTGTTACTGTTTCGTTTTCATTTTGTGCTTACAACAACATGACCACTTCCCTATACTAAACCTTCTTTATTTAGAATACTCACCATGCTTTCTCCTTTCTTGAGCCCACCCTGACACAATCAGCTCCTGCCTATGAACTGTCTCTCACTCTTAAACCTAACTCTCTGGGGCCACCAATATGGCCCCAATAATCCAGCTCTTCCTAATTTCCTGTTTCACAAGAAAACTGCATTATATTACCTTCTTATGTGGGCCCAAAAATCAAAACACATTTCTATCTCCTATTATAACAATGTGGCTTCTAAAGAAAGACACCTTGAAGCCATTAGGTTCTTCTTATTTGCCAGTATATAAATGAGTTCTTGAGCTGTTAAAGATTAAGCTTTTAATGCTTTTAAGCTGTCAAATGGGCAAAAGCTGGATAATTAAGCCACAGTGGAGAGCAAAAGCCTTAAATGAGCAGGAAGGGTAGGTGAGGGGACATGGGAACACTGGCTTGGGGTAGCATAATTAGTAAACAACACCACGGTCTCAGTCTGTTCCGTGCTACGCATCGAGCTTCCAAGTGGCAGTGTCATGAGTCCCAAGACCAGAACATACAATAAAGTCGGTGTTTTACATCCTGATTCTCTTCCTTAGGATGCAACTCTTGTGAAAATTTCAGTTAGCATCAATCCTCTATTTTTCCAAATCCCAAGCAATTGCTGAGGTTTTTCTGCCTTTTCCCCCAAAGAGCTTATGACAAGGACAGTTTCAGCTCATTGCGAGTCTTCTGGTTTCACAGAGAAACTGTGTCTGCATCAGAGTCTGTAACTAGATCACAAAGCACAGAATTCTGCAATGTAAAGGAAAACAGGAAGGCACGTAGGGCCTAGCGGTTCTGGGGAACGCTGGCCTGGGCACCAGGAATCTTTGTGGCAGGATCTCCCCTTCTGTCCACTGCTCTACAGGGCCAGCCACGTACTGCTGCCCTTGTCTGCACCAGGGAAGAGGGACCTCTGCTTTTCCACACCAGAGCAGAAACAAGAGACGGTGGCTTCAAATGGCATCTCTCTCTCTCTCTCTCTCTCTCTCTCTCTCTCTCTCTCTCTCTCTCTCTCTCTCTTTTTTTGTGGAACTGGGGATCGAACTCAGGACCTTGCACTTGCCAGGCAGGCACTTGTGCCCCTGAGCTATCTTCCCGTCAAATGGCATCCCTTAACCAAAATGTGCTTTGTAATTTTCAAATAAACACACAAATCACAAGCCATCGCCCATGCACTTACAGTGACAAGGTCAGTTCTGCCGCCTTGTTGCCTGCTTTCATAAAATTCCACCTCCACAGCTCACAAAACCATGGCTACCCGTTCCAGAAACAAAGATGTTAAGACCAGAGACAGTTGCACCATAGTGTAGACGGAAGCTAAGTTTTCCAATACATTTGAAGCTGCTAGTGTTTTTTGGGTTGCTTGCTCCAAACAGGCCTTTCTGCTTCAATGTGACCTTCAGGTCAAAGGTCAGATGGAAGTACTTCCCCAGTGCAAAGCCAGTGACAGGGTACTGGAGCCACATGGGGAAGTCATTATTATTTTTAAAATATAGATTCTCTGTGGGGCTTTTGATTCCCTAAATCTATGAGGGGCAGGGTTATCTGAGGTACAGTAACTGAGGGAAACTATTGGTTTTTAATCACAAAGACTACGCAACATAGAAATCTCTGGAGGTTAAAATAAGGATAACCAGACTTTTTTTTTTCCTCTTAGAACACAAAAATGTTATCTTACTTATGAGGCTAAGCTTAGTAAAATCTGGAAAATTATATATAAACTTCTTTTTTAAAAGCTACATTACTATGCACAATATTTTCCAGTTTGGCTTACAGGAACCAAATTCTTTTTCCCACAATA